>AWOL01S0009843.1:83098-105458 GCA_000715115.1 Nicotiana otophora
CTCTTTCACACTTGTCCTCTATTCCTACTTTCAACCCATTGTTTTTCTTTTATACCCAAAATGAGAACTGGAGTTAATGCATCTATGTTTGGTAGAAGTTCAAACATTATTCTTTTCCTAATTTTCTTGAAATGAAATTAGTGTATAAATATTGCACAAAAAAGTCATACTATAAGTCACAAATTAGTTATAATTAAAATTTGAAAGACTTTTAGGTGTTGTTTGATACAATGGATAAGGATAATAATCCCGAGATACAATTTGGGATTGTATTTATCCCATATTTGATTATAGGTTTAACTAATTTCGAGATAAATTTTACATCAAAATGGTGGAGTTAACTATCCCATATAAAATGTGGGATAGCTAATCCCATGGGATGTGATATCCTTATTTATCTCACCATTGTACCAAATAACCCCTTAAGGGTCGGTTGGTTCGAATACGAGTTATGCCGGGGTTAGTAATATAGGTATTAGTTATACAAAGATTAATTATGCAAGAATTGATTATGTAGAGATTAGTTATACAGCCATTGCAGGATTTAATTATATAGGGATTAGTTATGCAGAGGTTAATTATGGAAGGATTAGTTATGTAAGATTTAGTTACACGAAATTAGTTATGTAGAGATTAGTAATATAGATATATAATTCGAGTATTATTTATTATTTGTCTAGTTTATTCTATTAAAATTATTAGTATAATTTAAGTATGTTTTTTTAAACAAAAAGTAAGTTTGAATAGAGGGTGTTCTCCCTCTCCCTCCCCTCCCCCCTCCCTTTCTATCTTGTTTTTTTCTTTTTTAGTTTGCTTTCATTTCCTTAAAGTGGCCAGATGGGCCATCAACCAGGTGTCAAAAATGTAATTGACTTTCATTCACCTTTTGTTGTTTGTAACTCATGCATAGTAAAAAAATTGAGTTAGTATCCTAAATTCCGCATAAACTATAGTATAATTTTTGTTAATTGCCCGTCTAAACTGTCGCCTATTCCTGAAAATTTCCTGAATTATATCCCCCTTCATAATAAAATCTTCTCGTCGCTTATGTGACATAATGTGTGTAACAAATTGTCCAAGAGCGCGTGAAGCCTAAAAAAAATCATTAAAATGGCCCATCTGACAATGTCTAACTACTAATTAGCTCTTCTTTTTTAAAATTTATATTTCTTTTTGTTTCTTCTCTTTTTCTTTATATTTCACCTTCCTTCCTCGTTTTTTTACCTTTCTTCTCCGTTTTTTCACCTTTCTTCTCCATTTCTTTATCTGAATCCATCTGAAATTCTCTCTCTTATTATCTGAGTTTATTTCTTATCTTTCTCCTTTTATACCTAAATTCCTTCATTTCTTACCTAAATTTATTTGAAGAACACCCTTTCAAGTATTTGTAGAGCATGAGGTTTAATGCCTTTCAAGAGATCAGGGAACAAAGATATATGACCTATGTATAGCTATTTTCTTTAACAATTTAGGTGTCTCCTTTCAACAATCTTCAGAATTTAGATATGTCAAAATCTTAATCTCCTATACCGATTTAGTAGCAAAAACTTTAGTTTTTATCCTGATTTTCGAACAGAAGCAAGAATAGACGAACCATCGAGGTTAGAACCAAAATTAGCGAAGAAAATCACTACTGAGAGATTAGTGTAGCCATTCTCCAATGAGAGCAAAGAGAAAATGAGTTTTTTACAATTAACCCACTAGTTTTAACCCTAGCCCCCTTTTCTATTTTTATCATGTAATTTTTTACAATGGAATAATGAAGAGTATTAAAATCTTAATTAAGTCTGTTTTTAGATTAAGCTAAATAAATATCCACGTAGATTGCCACGACAAATTTTAAAAATAATTTGGAGACTGTATTATACTCACTAGTAAGAAAACGACGAGGGATTTTTATTATGAAGGGGGATAGAGGTCAGGAGGTTTTCGGGCACACGTGATAGTTTAGGCAGACAACTGATAAATATTATATAATTTAGGCGGGTTTTAGGGTATTAACTCTAAAAAATTTGAAGAAATAACCTAAATAGCCGTTCATTCAATCAGTTAAACTAAAAATAGTCGACTAATATATAATATACGTATAATCCAAAAAATTTTCTACAAAGTTAGGCCTCATAGATCCACTGTGATTATGTGGGGGTGTTTGACAGTAGGCCAATCCAGCCCTGTAGTCTTGAGTTGTCTTTTTGGCCTTCGCGTTTCAGTTGTCATTGATTCTAGGAATGTATAGGGAGTAGGGACCATGGCATATTTGCAATTCAAGATGAAGTCGGGGGAACATGGTCCTTATTATTAGCTTTGGCAGTGATTTTGTAGGGGGTTGTAATAAAAATTTCGTATTAATAGTCAAAACGAAATTATATACGGAAAATGGCCAAATATATCCTTGTATTTTCGAAAATGGTCTAAGAATACCCCTCGTTATACTATTAGGCTATATATACCCTTCCCGTCATACTTTGGAACAAATATACCCTTATTTTGGATGGAGTGGCACGTGTCAGCACTAGATGAAAACGATTCATTTCTTTTTTTTACCCGATTCGTTTTAAAAAACCCACCACCCGACCCGTTTTAAAATTCAGTTTTTTTAAAGCATATATTTTGTAAAAACTGGAATTTGTTTTTGTAAAAACTGAAGAAAAAAAAAAGAATTTGAAAAATATATATTTTTAAGTATTTTCAGTTTTTTTAAAGTATTATTTTTATAAAAACTGAATTTTTTTAAAAAAATATACTTTAAAAACTGAAAAATATATATTCTGTAAAAACTGGGTAAAAAAAGGAATTTGCAAAATATATATTTTTACGTCTTTTCAGTTTTTTTAAAGTATTGTTTTTGTAAAAACTGGAAAAAAAATATTTTTTTTAAAAACTGAAAAAAAAGACTCTCCTAAAGCAGTGGACTACATATGCATTAGTTTTAAAAAAATGAAAATATTTTGCAAAATCTTTTTTTCAGTTTTTACAAAAAAAATACTTTAAAAACTGAAAAATATATATTTTATAAATTCTTTTTTTTTTTTCCAGCTTTTACAGAATATATATTTTTCAGTTTTTAAAGCATTTTTAAAAAAATATTTTTTTTTTCAGTTTTTACAAAAACGATACTTTAAAAAAATTGAAAAGACTTAAAAATATATATTTCGCAATTTTTTTTTTCCAGTTTTTACAAAAAAAAATTCTAGTTTTTATAAAATATATGCTTTAAAATAAATGAATTTTAAAACGGGTCGGGTGGTGGGTTTTTTAAAACGAATCGGGTAAAAAAAAGAAATTGATCGTTTTCATCTGGTGGTGACACGTGACACTCCATCCAAAATAAGGGTATATTTATTTCAAAGTATGACGGGAAGGGTATATATAACCCAATAGTATAACGAGGGGTATTCTTATACCATTTTCGAAAGTACAAGTGTATATTTGGCCCTTTGCCGAATTATATATAAGATCTAAATATTTTTAACAATGTAAGATCTTTCGAACCGTGCAAACAAAATATAAACTCTTCTTTGAGTTGTTTTAACTCAGCAGACCAACTTAAATATAGCCTCTCAAAGGCATTACTATACAGACCAAAATTTCTTGAAAAATAAATGGTACTATATGCGAAGGTTGCTGTCTTTATTTTCAGCAGGGCATTGCAATGCTGCCCTGCCCTTGAAGGGGTAGGAATTGCTTTCAAATTGAACACAGTTATTTGCCCAGAAATTTGTTCCAAAACTGTTACGAATCATTGTTCAAGACTATTTTACCTTTGTGGAGAGGGTGAGTCAAAATTTTAATTGCATATCACGTTACCAGTGCATCTACAGTTAAAAAATAGTTGGACTTTATCCTTTTCTACTGCTCTCTTTCACATAGTTTGACCCCCAATTCATCTCCTCATTTACTTAATCTCCACTTCAATTTTAATAATGACAAAAGACGAAGTAAATGAGGAGATGAATCGAGATTTGGGGTTAAAATTATGGGAGTATTTGAATTGATAACTATGGTAAAGAATAATACAATCTTCCAAATAAACAATATTTTACTTAAAATTTTCAATTATAAATTTAATTTTTAACTAACTTATATGAGTATAATATGAAATTATATGACTTATTGTAACTTTTTAATAACAAAAGGATATATATGAATTTGGATTTTTCATAACAAATATTTATACTAGTGAACTTAAAACCAGAGCTGGTAAAATATAGAATTGTGTATAGCTAATAAAATAATTTTCACAGTAAATATATATTTATGTGAATCTTGTGAGAGTGATAGGGAAGGATGGAGTCCAGCTACTTTTTAGCTGTGATTTCTAAATTTTGGCCTACTCCTTTTTCACAAAAGTGTATGATTATGAATAGTGGGTCGTAATACTTTGGGAACAAATACTTTTTTTTGTTTAAAAATATATATTATGTGTAATAGGAATTAGTCAAATGTTAAGACAGTAAGCTGCTCTGCAACAGCGCCTAGAATATTTCATTTTACTCGTTAGAGAGTTGTAGGGCAGGGAGTAGCTGTTTAGCATGTGGGAGATTAAAGTTATATTCTCTGGTTCATGCTTTCCAGCCATGAATGTGGGCCCAGTACTATTTTATCGTAAAATTTCAGAGGCCCCTCTTCTGATATTAATAAATCAAGCTTGGACAACTTTATGTCTAGAGGAAAGTGGAGGGAGTATGGTCTATTGGTTGAATGTTTTACCAAAATTGCTCATTTTTTAAGGCCAGTTTCAATTAAAAAAAATACATATTTGTTTAATAAATGTTTTTATATTTGGTAGTAGTAAAAATTTATTGTGCACGGTTATTATTTAAACAATTTGTTATGTTATAAAAGGACTTATTAGTGTTACAATGTCTAATTAGTTGTGCATGCCAAATATAGAGGAATTTTTAGGTATTGTGCGTATATTTAGTTTTCTAAGAGCTTTTACCCATCGATGTCAAATATATCCACTAATCTCTACAAAATTACCTATAAATAGTTTTTAACTCGCTCTAAATTATTATACTGTCTCTCTTCCCATATTGGGCAGAGCCAGTCGAGAGTAACTTTTGTCCAAACTCAATATTTTTTCAAATTCAATAATTTATAAGGATTATAATTCCGAACACATAAAAGTTCAAATTCTAACTGCCCCTGCATTTCCTCAATTACTAAAGGTGATAACGTACTGATAGGTCTCAAGTCCTC
Source organism: Nicotiana otophora (assembly GCA_000715115.1). Classification (NCBI taxonomy): domain Eukaryota; kingdom Viridiplantae; phylum Streptophyta; class Magnoliopsida; order Solanales; family Solanaceae; genus Nicotiana; species Nicotiana otophora. The sequence continues at coordinate 88,301 of AWOL01S0009843.1, forward strand.
CATTTTAGTTATCTGCCCAACTTTTCATGGATTGGTGTAACATTTTTCCTTTATATAACAGGGATAACAGTATGAGCATGTCATCCAAAGGGGGCATTACCGGAGGCGGCGGTCATGCCGAGTCCACCAGCGGCGATGTTGACATGTTCGGAATGATATTCAGCGGTACTGGTGCATCTTCTGCAGGATCATCACCATCACCTACAACCACTCCGATCTTACTGTCCTTTTTAATTATTCTGACGTTGTACATAATCACCAAACAAGGTGGTCAATTATCTATACCATTATTTCTCTTGCTATAGCATTTTAGGACAGCATATTTGTTTTATTATTGAATTATTATGGAAGTGAAAGTTTTCATTTCACTTGATTAGTCATATTCATAGGAGCCCCACATTTTGTACATTGATTGATTGGTAGGAATATTAGAGGCATCATATAGGCTGTTATTTATGGAATGAGCACTGTGTGGGCTTTTATTGATTCTCCATCGATTTTGCTCATCCTCTAGTTTTTAATTCCTCTTGTTTTCTTGATAGGAACAAATAATAAAGCAGCTAGTAAGAGGATCATAAAATGACATTCTATCAGTAAATTTAGTATTAGTTAGATTGTCACTCAATTTAGGCTTTTAATCTCACTCTGGTTATCAAGTTTTTAACTGCTTCAAATTCGTATGTTCATCGACATATTTGTAAGCGTTATGGCTAAACGAACGAATTGTTGGCATCACACTCAGTAGCGTTCTATAAAACGTGTATTCCGAGACGAATTGCATGCTTTGCTTTCTTACAATATGGAGACGCATTGGACTAAGACTTTTATTTAACTGATCACAAGAATAATCTTGTTGTGAGAGAGTATGATTGGAGCAATAAGTGGAAATGGCATACAGGGGACCATAATGCGTTCCAATAGAGGAAGGCTTCCTCTTCTACAAAAGCATAAAAACAAAACCAAAAGACACTAAAGACGTCCAATCTGTTTCACTAGGAATAAACTTAACGCTGCGACGTTCCTACTAATTTACTCTACTCGTCAGTATTCATGCATAGTCCTACTATCTGCTTCCAAACAAGACGGCATACAGTTACCCTTCTGTACTCCATACCACCAAACTGCGGCAGAGATCAACTAAAAGTCAACATCTTCCACATAGATGGCACTTCAGTAACGGTCAAAGGAAGGTGGGCGTCCTCCCCTTTGAGGGCGGTCATATGGTCCCGCTCTATCTCTGTAGCTTCTTCCTTCTCGGGCTGGCCCTCCAGCTTCATATCTGTCACCCACACCTCTCGGGCCTACATCCCTATCAAAACCTCTCTCTTTGCCATAACCATTCTGAGGGTAGCGGTCAGAACCCCCATACCTGTTGCCCAAGCGATCACCACCAGGAGGGTACCTAGATATCAAAAGGAAGTCATATTTGGTGAGACAACTAATACCACTTCACACTTAACACTAAACAAGAAAAGAAGAATAGGGGGAAAAGAAGATTAAAAAGCAGCAACACCTCAAACAATTAAAAAGCAGCACCACAGTGATGCCACTGCATTATTGTCAGTTTTTATAAAGTACCTGCCACTAGTGTATCGATCACGGTTCCCGTATCTGCTGTCATAGCGCTCCCTATCTGCATAGTTCCCTCTATCATACCGGTCATCCATGTACCTATCACGGTCACTTCCAAACCTATCCCCACGTCCACCACCGCCATACCTAGAACGAGGGGGTGTTAGTGGTCGAGCACCACGGCCACCTCCTTCTAATGGACAGTCTCTGGCCCAATGGCCAGGGCGACCACAGCTGAAGCAAGTATCTTGCCCAACTGACCTATTACCCCCACCATAGCTTGCCCTGCCACCTGATAAGTAACCTCCACCATAGCCATGGTCAGGATCCTCACTTCCCATCTTTGGTTGGGCCTTGTTCACTGTGATTGCCCTATCACCAAACTCTGCACCATCCATTTCTCTTATCGCGTCCTCCATTGCCCGGCGGTCTGCATATGTTAAGAACCCAAATCCACGAGGGCGACCAGTGTCTCTGTCCAGCATAACCTACGGGACAAAAAGTTCAGAAACTAATGGCAGAAAACACACATCAAATAGAAGAGCTTAGTTCTTCGAACCCCATGATAATATATAAGTGTGAAATAGTCAAACTGATGATGAGCATTATATATCAGGATATTATCCTTTACTCTTTTCACCAAATATCTGGAGCATCAAATGGTAAAACTAAATATCTGTAAGACTAAAAATGTTTTGGCTCCTTTCTTTATACTATTAGAAACTGTTCAACTAGCTTGGGTTGAGGCATAGCGTGATAAATTGTTGGATCAATACATGTATAATGGAAGCTATCTCAATCAGCAAAACAAGAGCTTTCTTTCAGAACGTTACTGAGGAAAACAAATTTGCTCAAACCCAGCCAATTTAAACACGGGGACTCAATCTATCACAATGGACCGTCACCAAAATTCAGAAAAAAAAGTCAGTATCATAACCTTATTGCTCTCTGTCCATATCCGGAAAAATGATGACCTATCCTACACACATATACCAAGACATGATTGGACCCAAGATACAATCAAAGAAGTCAAAATAGAATCCTTCACGCTTTAAGTCAGAGATTGTTATCTAAGTCAATAAATAGGCATGAAACATCAAGTGAAACACAACTTTCAAAGGCTTTAGAATGATTCACGTTGGGCCCCTCATAATTGGTATACAAGATTAATCTTGGGACCAAAAGGAAAAGGAAGGGACATTTCTATCGTATTGCTTCCATCATTTTCAAGGTTTTTTGCTCAAGTACCTTTCCTTTCTGCCATGCCTCAACCTTCATTTACTGATATGAAGGCGTTGACAAATTTCACGGTTTTGTTTACATGAAAGGAAAATATTGACTTCCCGGGAAAGTTATTCAGATTTTAGCATTGTTACAAAATCCTCAATCATCCTTAAATTATGGCTTTTAATTTGTGTTTTGTAAAGCAACTGATAGCTATATTTTTGGTGCAGTATAAGTGCTGCATATTATTCAGATCAGGCATTGAGATTCCTGAACTCCTTGCATATTTAAAAGACAGAAAGTCATTGATACTTTTGTACTTGGAAAGTACCTTCTTAGGGCTGAATTTTTTAGTTCTTTCAAAAGGTTTTTGAGGCTGAAAAATCAAACTTTAGCATTCAACTTCAGAATTCTTTGTTTTTTTTCTTTTTTTTTTAAATGGAAATCTTTGTTAACTTAATTCATGATAGAGACTTCAGTTCTCAAGTCAAATTCCAATTTTATAACTGTGCATGCAGGAATGATACAAATGGTAGACAATGAAAATAAAGTTGGTAAAACCGACTGCTACACGTTTTCTTAATCACATTACTAAAATGAGAATGGAGGATCGCGAAGAATCATATTTAGAGCAAGGTCTAGGAATATAAAAGTAATTAAGGATGATAATACATTTAAGACAGCAAAGGAGTCTTACTTGGGCAGCGGAATCTGCAGTCCTGCAGATTTCATTCATCTGACCCCATTAGGTTGACTCAGACCAAATGTACCCAATGAAGTCGATGCCAATAACAGCAAAACATAAAACAACAAATATGAAGGCATTCTAACGTCTCGGATAAATTCTTGACAATGCCAATTGATCCGATTTAAGGCCATATACCTCACTTATTTCAACCAACTAACAAGTGCCAAGCAAATATATGGCAGAAGTACATCTAAGCCATAGGTGATTGACCGTACTGAGAAAGCTCAGCTGCAAGATACCTTTTTGAGGAGCTCTCCGTGTTAGATTTCCCAAAAACATATGCTTTTATTTCAGTTATTATGCAAGACACTGATCTTCATTCAGCTAACTTTTCCAGCAACAATTCAACTAATCTAAATTAAGAACATCCATCAACTAGTGACACTTCAACTTCCCCCTCTTTAGCTGTTGGCTAGAAAGCCGTCAAAGAAGATGAAGCTGATCTTCAAAATCTTAATCCAGCTTCAGCATATAAAATGCATTTCAAAGCGAATGGACAACTAAGATGCCAAAAAACTAATCCAAAGCAACATATCATTGACCATAAAAATCTGAAAAGTAAAACACTTCATTGTTTTCACTAGGTTGATTAAAGAACTACTTCTCTTCAGACTTTAAGAGTATGTCATCTTCTGATGCTCCAAAGTGTGAACGAACTAAAAACACTGAAGCAACAATCCAACCTTCAAATACACAGAAGGTAGCTAGATCTTATGTCTTTCAAAAGGTCAAGAATCGAATTCCCTCTTGATTGTCGAACATATATACTTATATAGTGAAGCAGGGTGGTTTGATAAGTGCCGCTACAACTTCAAAACTTTGTTCCCTGACTTTTCTTCAAAACAAACTCAAAAGAACGCGCAGACTACGAGCACCACAAACATAAGGAGGTGAAACGGACAACAACGTAGAAAGCTAAAGGTCGCAATATCCTCATAGCATCAAAAGCAGAAGCACGGAAGTTGTTATGTTTCTCTTGTGAACTTCGTGCACCAAGATCTTATGCAGCTTACAGTCCAAAGAAATTATCGACAGGACAAATTTCCAAGGATCTCAGAGATCACAAACTAGCAAAGAAATAGCAGATTTGAAAAATCAGCTAAAAAAAGAAAATGATACTTTCTCATGTTCCTTCCAAAGCACTTAGAATTCGTGTCTAACATCTGGTCCCTCGAACTAGGGAATATGACACCAACTTCTAGTAAAAAGAGCAGACAACAATTTCCAATCACATTCATCTTGCAGGACGCCAAAACCAAGAGGTGCCATTCTTGGAAGCTGTCTGCCAACTCAACTTGAAGACATGTTCGAACTGGACACAAAGCGTAGTTTATGCATTTGAAATTCATCTATTGATGGACTTTATTCCACTTAAAGCAGAAAAAAGCATGATTACTTTCCACTGCTACGCATGATCGAAGCAACTTGCATCTAAAGCTAATTCTACCCTCTATTCCCACATTTGATGCATCTCGCAAAGTAAAGAAGTTTACTGAACGTTAATGTCAGTTGACTGCTATGCATCTAACTCTGAATGAAGAAAATTGTCTTCAACCAAGGCCAACATGCAGATGACGCAATCAAGTCCAGAAAGAGAAAGGATTTTTATTCAAACAGTTCATACATGGACCCAGAGCACAATTTCTGAATTGGCTGCAATCCGCGGACAAGTTATTTCTGAAATTGAATCTGATCTTCATCCAAACTACTCTCAAATGTTTCTATAAAGCAAACCACTCTCAAATCTTAAATGCAATTAAAGGTCAACTGCCTTTTGTGAATAGTCTAGCGAGTGAATAAAAAACAAGCTGCTGAACAAATTCTAGTATCTCAAATGGTGCACTCCCACAACCTTTGCACATCCCGATGAACTAACGACTTCCTCATACTAATCCATTTAAGGTAATTCGATTCTATAAGCAGCCAGATCCACAGCAAATTGAGGAAAGTTATTAATATGTAATCAAAGTGAGAAAAATACAGAACATAAGAAGACATAGTCCTCAACTTCAAGAAATCTAGGGGATTTCAAAAACCAAAGATTGTCCCAGCTAGCCCTTCCCACAGAACACAAACCATAAAGAAAACGACAAAACAAAAATTAAAACAGAAAACCATTTTGATCTCATGGTTGATCTTTAAAACATTTCATTTGCTTAAGCAGACATATAACTCACCACAATTTTTGCAGTTCCAGAGACAAGCTACAAGGAGCAACATACAATCTGTTGCGCAGCTATTATCGGATGTAGATAAAGAAGCACCACTTAGGCATCACGCTATAAAAATATGGCTGCTTTACATACCATGGTCAGAGTACCTTTTGTGTAAATCTAACTAAGCCAATCATTAATAACAAAAGGCAAATAAAAGAGTTTCAACAATATAAATAATTTCAACAATATAAATAACCAGATGGATTTTGAATCTTCTTAAAAAATTTCCACAAAAATAGACATTTTATAATCAAGAAAAAATACTTCCCTTACTTGCTAGAACAAAAGGTCAATGAACTTCAATAAAAGCTCACAAAAGAAATTCCAAAAAAAATTAAGATTTATTTTATTTATATATATATTACCACACTTATCATAAAAAATGATCAATTTTGAGCTCCAAGTTTCAAAGTCAAACAAGAAACTAAGCTATACACAAACAGGCAGAAGTCGCCAATTAACGTAACAAATTGCATCAAATTCGAACGATAAACAGAAAATACAAGTCAATTTTACGGAAAATAGCGAACCTGACAATCAACAATTTTACCGAAAGGGCTAAAGGCATCTTCCAGCTGACGTTCAGTGATGTCCGATGATAACCCTCCTACAAATATACGATAATCTCCCACCTTCCCTGACATCTTTTTTTTACTATAATTCAACCAGTAATTCTCACGAAAACCAAAAATTGAGCAACGACCAAATTTCAACAGCCGAAACCCTAGCCAGATTCTGAAAAGTACGTCGGAGATTCAGAGGAAAAAAAGATGCGTCGGGCGTTTTCTCCGTTAGAAACCCTCAACTGCTCTCCTTTTTGGACTTCTTTTTACCTTTAAATATGTTGCCCCAGTTTGTCCTCGTGGTTTTTAAGAAAATCAAATAAGACCCCTGCCTTTTAATTATTTGATATAAATTTAATGTGACTTGGATATCAACAGGCACCAGTGGTCTAGTGGTAGAATAGTACCCTGCCACGGTTCAGACCCGGGTTCGATTCCCGGCTGGTGCATTTATCATTTGTTTTTAATTTTAAATAAAGTCTAATCCTTTTCATTTTATATGATATTGTGGCTGCTGCATATGTGGTCCCTTTTTATTTCGAATAAAATCTAACCTTTTTTGTTTATGTGGTATTGTAACTGAACACGAAATTTAAGAATTGAATGAGTCAAATATATGGGAAGTGCCCACATGCCACATGTATTTACTAACAACAATTAGATGGCGGTAATAAGATTTTCATGTCTTTATTGTTTTATCTCCCAATAAAAAGATTATAGCTTATATATGAAATCTAATAAATTATACTCGCATTTGTGGTCCCTTTTTATTTTAAATAAAATCTAACGATTTTTATTTATGTGATGTTGTAAGTGAACACAAAATTTAAGAATTGAATGAGTCAAATATATGGGAAGTGCCCACATGTATTTACTAGCATCAAATAGATGGCGGTGATAAGATTTTTATGTGTTTAGTGTTCTTTCTCCCAATAAAAAGATTATAGCTTATATATCAAAAGTGAAATCTAATAAATTATACTTTTAGTAAGGGTAAAATAAGAAATGTTACGAATAAAGAGAATATCATTTGGGTCTTTGATTAATTGGTAAAATTTTTATTTTGATCCTTGTGATACATGCTTAAACATATTTAATTTTCAATTAATAGAGGTGTGTATTTTGGTCCCTTTATTTAGGAAATATAATATATTTAGACTATTTTAAGAATTACATTACTCTCAAGTATGGACTAATAGTACAAACTCTATGCAATATATGGGTAATTAAAGGATTTAATGGTATAATTCGTGAAAAATTACAAGTGAAGAGATCAAAAGTGTGTCAATTAATTGAGGATTAAACGTACTTAGATATCACAAGGATTAACATTACACTTCATCAACGTTTGAGTGACTAAATGTGCAAATCCCTTTTAAGAATAATAATGTGAAAATGTCTTTCTATCATGGAAGGTGGAATTTCAAATGCGGTAGTCGATTTATCTATTTTTCAATATAAAATTAACATCGATTTTCTATTTTTAAAATAATATAAAAAGTTACCTTACTCATTATATGATAATATTTTGAGTTAATTCGTTAAATGGTCACCCAACTTATAAGGATATTCTATCAAAGTAACTTTTTTTTTTAGGATAATAAAGTTATCGAACAATTTCTTTTGATTCAGAAAATTAAAAAACACATATTAACCTCATTAAAATCCTATATTTTAATAATAAAATTCATTTACCATGACTCTTTCCCATCTAACCCACCCAACAAAAAAATGGTTTACTATTAAATAAGTAAAAATCGATCATACTGCTATTCATTGTCTTTGTTGGAAGATGATATAAAACACTTTCCAAAGCAGTACCAATTACAATCTTTTTAAATTTGTTTACCCTAAAAAAACAGATAACAATTGAGTTTATATGTGGTTTTAATGATATGTGAATTAATTCAATACGAGTGATTAATAACGTTAGATTAAGCAAATAAAAAACGTAATAGATGACCAAACCAATGATAAGGGTGATTCCTAGCTCGTTTGATGGCTCAATGAGAACCTACCCTCGATTCCAAGCTTATACTTATGAAGAACTTAAGAATAAGAATAGGAACTTTGAACAACAAAGAGAATTGAAATAAATTGTCTTGATATGAGTGTTAGAATGTGTCTAATGAACAACTAGTTTCCCCTTTATATAGTAGGTGAGTTTTACCCGAAGTACAATTCTAAAAAACGATAAAAATCTTTCTTTATTCTAATCATTGATTCACTGTTGATACGGGCCGAGATTTACGATGTGTGTCGTGTTCGACCGTTTGGTAATATTCTCCGAAGTTGAGGGATTCGAACCGGACCCGGAAGATGTGCCCCCGATGCTTTCGAGGGCGGATGTTTTGCTCGATCCCCGATGCGAGAGGTTTTTCGCCCAGACTCTAATTCCCTATGATCACGTTCCAGTCCCGTTTGTCTTACCGGAAAATCGAGATGTTCAACGGGCCCGATTTTACCCGTATACAGATAGTTCCCTCATTTCTTAGAGAGGAGGTTTACCGAAATGATGAGAAACGATAGATGCTTTTCACCTCCTTCTTTAATACGCCGCAACAGAAACGACAAAGAAGCCGAAACATCCCGTCAGTCGCGTCGTTCTAACTTCGAACACGTGTCAGCCATCTGCAGGTCACCTCTGAATGCAAAACATCATGAAACCTCTATAAAAGAGTTCATTCTTCGTTCATTTTTCACCGTTTGACCAAGCTTCTACCTTCGATTTTTAAAGATGTTGCTCACCGTCTTCATACTGCCATATCTTTACCTCCGTTCTTCAAACTTTCTTAGTAATTTTCAGGTTTTTACCTAGTCTTTACCCAAATCAGCATACCTGACTCTTCATTTTTCAAAACATTTCCTTAGACCTTTCAAGCTTTTTCAGATAACAATGGCTAAAACATCCAAATTTGTTCCTCAACAAGTCACTTCTTCTTCTTCTTCTTCTTCTTCTTCTTCTTCTTCTTCTTCCTCAACAAGTCGTCCTCGAGACGTCTGCTCCTGGCACAGCTACCGATGAACCGGCTCCCTAGCCTCCTTTGAAAATGTTCATCCCCGGGGGCTGCTCAGTCGCAGATGACTTTGAGGTTGAAATGCGCTCATCGGTGCAGGGCCGGGGTGAAGGAGTATCAATATATATATGCTCCATTACCGAAGATGTCCTTCCCGTGGTCTGAGGGGACTGTAATAGGAAGGGTAAGGACGTAGTAGTCCCCAGGCCCGAGGACGCCATCACTACCCATGTGGAGGGGTATCTAAGTGCTTACACTTATCCCTTCACATTGGGCCTGATGGACCCAGTTTTCTTGAACTTTTGCAAGAGGTACGAAGTATGCCTCGGTCAGATCCACCCGTCGCTGTGGAGGATCGTGATCTTCCTTCGTGAACAAGACTGAATCCCGTCGGTTCACCATCGATCACCTACTCCACCTATACAATCCCCAAATCTTTTGAGGGGGACTAATAAAGCTCACACGCCGGGCCAGCAAAGCCCCATTGGCCAGAGCATCGGCTTCACTATTTTGATCTCGGGGCACGTGTTGTAGGGTCCATTCCTTGAATCGATGTAGCGTCACCTGTAGTTTATCCAAGTATCTTTGCATTCGTTCCTTTTTCACTTCGAATGTCCCATTGACTTGATTTACCACAAGGAGGGAATCGCATTTAGCTTCGATCACTTCGGCCCCGGGGTTTTTAGCCAATTCGAGACCTACAATCATAGCCTCATGCTCGGCCTCATTGTTAGTCAATTTCATAGTTCTAATAGATTGTCTAACTACGTTGCCTTTAGGTGGCTTCAACACGATACCGAGTCCGAACCCCTTTGCGTTCGAGGCACCATCTGTAAAGAGGGTCCAGATTCCCAAGGAGGTCCCCGAGGTTAACAACAATTCCTTTTTGACTTCAGGTATTAAGGTCGGCGTGAAGTCGGCCACAAAGTCTGTCACAATTTGTGATTTGATGGCGGTTCCGGGTCGATATTCGATATCGTACCTGCTAATTTGCATGACACATTTGGCCAATCGTCCCGAAAGCTCGGGTTTGTGCATTATGTTCCTCAATGGGTAAGTAGTTATGACACATATGGGATGGCATTGAAAATATGGCTTTAACTTCCTGGAGGCGCTTAGCAAAACGAGTGTCAATTTCTCCAGGTGAGGATACCTTGTTTCGGCCTCGCCTAGAGTCCTGCTAACATAATATATAGGAAATTGCATACCTTCCTCTTCCCGGACTAAGACTCTACTTTCCGCTATATCGGATATCGCTAAGTACAGGTATAACTGCTCGTCTGCCTTTGGAGTATGAAGCAAATGTGGACTCGAAAGGTACCGTTTGAGTTCTTCCAAAGCTTGTTAGCACTCCGGGGTCTACAAAAAGTTATTCTTCTTCTTCAATAATGAGAAGAACTGATGACTCTTATCGGAGGACCTTGATATGAACCGACCCAGGGCAGCTATGTGCCCGGTTAGCCTTTGAACGACCTTGACATTGTCCACCATAGTGATGTCTTCTATAGATTTGATTTTGTCGGGATTGATCTCGATCCCCCGGTTGGACACCATGAATGCAAGGAACTTCCCTGACTCGATCCCGAATGCGCATTTCTACGGGTTCAGCTTCATATTATATTTCTTCAATATGTTGAAGGTTTTCTGCAAATGTTCCAAATGGTTTTCTGCTGGCAGGGACTTAACTAACATGTCGTCAATGTAAACCTCTATTGATTTTCATATTTATTCTTCGAACATACGATTTACTAGGCATTGGTAAGTGGCACCAGTATTTTTTGAACGACATTACGTTATAACAATAGGTACAGAATTTAGTGATGAAGGATGTTTTTTTCTTGATCGCCCGGGTTTATCCGAATTTGGTTGTACCCGGAATAGGCGTCGAGAAAGATGAGTATCTCGTGGCCAGCCATCGCGTCGATTATGCGATCGATATTAGGCAAAGTAAAAGAGTCTTTAGGGCACACCTTGTTCAAGTCTTTGTAATCTACGCACATTCTTAATTTATTTCCCTTTTTAGGCACTACCACTACGTTAGCTAACCAATCCGGGTACTTAACTTCCCGAATTGAACCTATTTTAAGGAGTTTGGATACCTCGTCTTTGATGAATACATGCTTGACTTCGAATTGAGGCCTCCTTTTCTGTTTAATCGGGCAGAACTTCGGATCCAAGCTCAGATTGTGAGTAGTTATTTCTGGCAGGATCCCTGTCATATCAAGATAGGACCAAGTGAAACAATCTATGTTAGCTATAAGTAATTCAATGAGTTTTTCCTGAGCTCGGGAGATAACCCCGTGCCCTGGTATACCTTTCGATCGGGTAAGTGTTCAATCAATATGACTTGCTCCAGCTCCTCGACCATTGACTTGGTGGCATCGGAATTGTCAGGGGTGATGAACGACCTGGGAACTCCATAATCATCATCTTCACCTATTTTTTGCTTCTCCGGTTCGATCGGGGCCGATGTTTGTGATTGCTATTTAGTTTTTTCCTTCCCAATCAACTTCGGGTTCTTAGATGTCGAGAGGACGTATATCGGGATCACCTCATCGACCGCGAACATTTCTTTTGCGGCCGGCTATTCTCCATAAACTATTTTGATCCCTCCCCGTGCGAGGAACTTCAATGACTGGTGTAATGTCGAGCGTATTTCCCTAATGTTGTGAATCCATAGCCTTCTGAATAGAGTGTTGTACCTCATATCCCCCTCGTTGGCGTAGATCTTCATATCCTGAATGGTTCCGGTGGTGTTCACCGGCAGGGTTATCTCCTATTTAGTAGTTTCACATGCCATGTTGAATCTGTTTAAGACCCGGACCGCGGGCACTATTTGGTCTTGTAGACCCAGCTACTCTACGACCCTCGATATGATGATATTGGTTGAGCTACCTGGATCAATCAACACACGCTTAACTTGAGATTTATTTATGAGTACAGAAATTACCAGGGCATCGTTATGTGGTTGCATGATGCTTTCAGCGTCTTCATCGTTGAAAGAGATGGTCCCTTCCAGCATGTAATCTCGGGTTCGCTTTTCCCTTGTAATGGACACATTAGTGCGCTTCAGCATTGGCCCCTGTGGGATGTCGACTCCACGTGACATGTTGAGGTTCCTCTTGCTCGGTCTGCTTGTTGGAGTCCCTAATCCTGAAGTGATTTTTGGCTCGATCACTCAGAAACTCCAGAGGTGTCCGTTATTGAATAACCATGTCACTTCTTCTCTTAGCTGTCGGCAGTCTTCGGTCGTGTGGTCGTGGGTGCCATAATACTTACACATCAAGTTGGGGTCTCTTTGGGCAGGATCAAACTGCAATGGACGAGGCCACTTGGTATATTTGATGCGTCCGATGGATGATACGATGCCGACAACATCGATGCTGAAGTTATACTCCGATAACCTCGGTGCCTCCCTAGCCCCGGTTGGCCTGTCGAAAACGTTTTTACTAATGAGTCCCCTGATATTATGACCTTGATCGCTTTTTGTTTTTCATTCCTCGCTGGGTTGCGTTCTGATCCACTGCCCCTTCTATCTTCACTATACGGTTGGTATCGATCTCTGCTCGGTCTTAGTTCACGATCGACGTCTTTTTTAGACCTGTCATTAGTTCTTATGGGATACACGGACCCAGAGGGGGCCCCGATCTAATCATCCTCCACTCTGATTTTTTATTGGTACATGTTATGGACATCAGCCCAAGTTATCGCCGGGGTACTCTATCAAATTCTGTTTCAGTTGTTGTGAAGCCAAAAAGCTTTGGGGTTTGAGTCCTTGAGTGAATGCTTGAACATCCAAATCGTCCACAACTGGGGGCAAATCCATCCTTTCTATTTGAAACCTCGACACGAACTCCCTGAGCATTTCGTTATCTCTTTGTTTGACTTTAAAGAGGTCTGATTTTCTGGTCTCGACTTTGATGGCCCCGACATGAGCTTTTACGAAGGCATCCGTAAGCATGGCAAATGAATCAATGGAATTAGGGGCAGGTTGTGATATCATATCATTGCTCCTTTAAACAAGGTTTCCCCGAACTTTTTCAGTAGAACCGGCTCGATTTCGTCATCTTCCAAGTCATTTCCCTTGATGGCACACGTGTAGGAGGTTACGTGATCATTCAGATATGTGTTCCCATTATACTTTGGAATTTTGGGCATACGAAACTTCTTTGGGATCGGTTTCGGAGCTGCGCTCGGAGGGAAAGGGTTTTGGACGAACTTCTTGGAATCCAAGCCTTTCAATATCGGGGGTGCTCCTGGGATTTGATCAACCCTGAAATTATAAGTCTCCACTTTTTGTCGTTGGCTTCGATTTTCTTTCTCCCGATTTTACCCGTTTTGTTAGTTCCTCAAGCATCTTTATTATCTTGGGGTTGGTTCCGGTTTCAACTTCACCCGGCCTTTCTATGGCCGGTTCATTTATGCGAGTGTTTTCCCGGGATGGTTCGGGCTCGGCTCTGCTTGGGGTGGGGGGGGCGTCTTTGCTTCCGCAACTAGGCTATCGCTGCTTGTTGAGCCTGTAACAATTCGAAGATCACCCCGTAAATTACTCCCATCACCTTCGCCGTCGTGTGTACTCCGGGCCATCGATCAGGCTCCCCCGCGAACGTTGTTTTCGGGGTCAGTAGCTAAGTTTGCGGCGATAACTATATGTGAGTTAGCATCTATCGGGTCCACGTTTGAAACTCTGTTGGGGTCAATAGGGGGCACCTCGATGCTGGATACTACATTATTGTTCTCGCCCTATTGGCCAAACTCAGCACCAACGTTCAAAGGAGCAGATTGAGAGTTCGATATTTTTAATTTGACTTGAAATTAAAATTTCAAAGAACAAGTATAAAATAGAGTGCGTTTATGAAATTTTGTATCAAATTACCACTATTATCCCTAGCCCACGGTGGGCGCCAAACTGTTTACCCTAAAAAATGGATAACAATTGAATTTATATGTGGTTTAAAGGATATGTGAATTAATTCAATACGAATGATTAATGACGTTAGATTAAGCAAATAAAAAGCGTAATAGATGACCAAACCAATGATAAGGGTGATTCCGAGCTCGGTTGATGGCACGATGAAGAACCTGCCCTCTATTCCAAGCTTATACTTATAAAGAACTTAAGAACAAGAATAGGAACTTTGAACAACAAACAGAATTGAAATAAATTGCCTTGATATGCGTGTTACAATGTGTCTAATGAACAATTAGTTTTCCCTTTATATAGTAGGTGAGTTTCACCCGAAGTACAATTCTAGAAAATGATAAAAATCTTTCTTTATGTTAATCACTGATTCACTGCTGATACGGGCCGAGATTTACTTTGTGACATCCGGTTGGGCACGGATGTCACGGCTCTTTGTTAGCCGTGTTCGGCTGTTTGGTAATACTTTCCGAAGTTGAGGGATTTGAACCGAACCCGAGAGATATGGCCCCGATGCTTTCGAGGCGGATGTTTTGCTCGATCCCCGATGCGAGAGGTTTTTCGCCCAGACTCCGATTTCTTATGATCATGTTCTAGTCCCGTTTGTCTTACCAGGAAACCGAGATGTTCAACGGGCCCGATTTTACTCATATACAAAACTATAATATATTAATATTAGAAAGAGTCTAAAGCAGTCCCAGTTACTATTTTCAAACTACCGATAAGTCTAATTTTCAAGCTACATGAAAAATTTGTAATATTGCAATTTACAAATTTGGAATCCAATTAGCAGGAGTACATTAATGTACTTAAGGTTGATTAACCTCTTGAATGTATTTGCTTACATTTCTGCACGCTTGTTACAGGAGTAAATTTATTTCATACTTCTTTTAGTTTAGTTTGATGCTCAAATGCTACTATGCATAGTTACATTCTTGAAAATATGGTCACAGTGACTTAAAAGTTTACACTTTAGTTCCAATGTAATTTTAATCATACCATAACAAAAGCTAAAATATATAAACACATGCGACAAGCCGGCAATACCTCAACTTGACTAATTTTGCATAACATAATGAGAAGTTTATCGACATTAAAAGAACTATATATCATTAGTTACACGTTGATGCAAATTAAACTTAAGAGTTTTTTTTAAACTAATCTATCTATATTTCTATATAGAACAGGAGAAACAAATTAATATAATAATGTCAAGTGTCACAACAAAAATTTAACAGGTGTCAAAATTTTAGGACAAACTTAGTTAGATTAGTTAATAATTTGTTACTCTTTTTGAATTTCAATTTAAAATAGAATAAATATCTATATATATTTTTAGGATACTATTATAAAAAAGGAAGAAATATATAAATATAAAACTTTAATGTAGAGATATATAAAATAATAAGACTAATTTATTTTTTGAGATGAGAAAGTTTTTGAATAATAATTCATATGGTCATGCTATATGGATAAGATAAAACTAAAGACAAAAACATAATTCATTGGTCATGCTATAATTATAAAGGAAGAATACTTAAAAAAAATAAATTAAAACGACATCGTAAAAATGTATATACTAATTAAATTTCTCATGTAAAAAATTTTTGTTAATAAATAGAACTCATAATTTCATAATAAAAAATATAAAAATATAAAGATATTGTTAGGATATTATCATAAGATAAGTATACTATATATATAACATAAATTAATAATTATTAAAAATATTGATAATTTTTTTATAAAAAATAATAAAAGGCTTATCTCTTTATACTCTATGATGTGTATCTTTTGATTTTGTATAGATTGTGTTATATTTCTGCAAGCTATATTAAATAATAAAATAACAACTAAGATTTATAAAAATAACATATGATATATTAGATCATAATTTTATAAGATTAATATTTTATCAAATTATTGCGCGGGTTCTAACACTAGTGTAGAGTAATGATTTAAGTAGTATAACTCATAATTATGTGCGCCAAGATTACTTTAAGAAATTCTTATATATTACTATAGTTTGAAAAGAAAATAATTGGCATTGCTTTGGAAAACTGTTTACATTGATATTTTAATGGGGTTAATTGTGCTTTCATTTGTTGAGTCAAAAAATAATTATTGGATAACTTTAATGTTCTAAAAGAAACAAAAATGACTTTAATAGAATATCCCTATAAGTTGTGACTATTTAAGGAATTGATTCTAATATTTTCTTTCTTTTCTGTATGTTGGAAAAGATTGACATCTGGAATGTATTTAAAATTGTTTTATTCAAAAAAGAAGTTTGTCTTTATCTGTCGTCCGTTAACTTTAAACCCTGTTGTTATCACATGCGTCAAATATAACACTGACCCTTTACACAAAAAAGGACAAAAAGGAAAAAGAAAAACAAGAACTTATCCGAATGATGTGAAAGTAGAGCAACAAGTAGAACCAAAGGTTCACAAAAATCAGCTTATAATCTAAACATGGCTTCCCCAAGTTGATACTTGCTTCTTTTCTTGTTTGTCCGGTAAGTCCAATAAATAAATTTTACTCCTGTTTAATTACATAATTAATAGACAAGATGACTGTGTTTTTCTCTTAATCTTAGTGGGTATTCATAAATTAATTTGTTGAACTTGGATTTTTTGAGGTTTCTTTTATAAATGGAGCTTTATCTTTGTGTTTATGCGGTTTGACTAGCTATAGGACTTAATTTCAGTTTACTTGTAATTATATACTTACAAGATTTAAAACCCCCCATATAAATTTGAATTCATCATCTTGAAGGAGAATTCCTTGCGCAAAACTCCCTCAGAAAATTGGTTTGAGGTTTGCATGAACTTCTGTTCAAATTATTGCTTTAGGTGAAGAGTTTAATATATATATATATATATATATATATATAT
>AWOL01S0009843.1:117420-248465 GCA_000715115.1 Nicotiana otophora
GGGGGGGGGGGGGTTCGCGAAGAAGGAATAAGAGGCCTGGGTTCCACGCGTTGTTCATTATGATTGCGTGAGGCTGTCCGCGATCGCGTAGGTATGGGATATTTGGTCACCGTGTTAGCAGCCAGGTCTGTGCGTTCGCATAGAAGGTTTTTGGACCGATGGAGATTTTGTTCATCGCGATCACGAAGGAAATTCTGTGATGGCGATGT
This sequence comes from Nicotiana otophora, assembly GCA_000715115.1. Taxonomy (NCBI): domain Eukaryota; kingdom Viridiplantae; phylum Streptophyta; class Magnoliopsida; order Solanales; family Solanaceae; genus Nicotiana; species Nicotiana otophora. Next base: position 117,630 of record AWOL01S0009843.1, read on the forward strand.
GTAATCCCTAGGCAGCGGAATAAAATTTCAAAAAACGTGGGTTTTATCTCATTTTTCATGTTTTGCACCTAAAGAGCTCGGTGTGAGGTGATGTTTCGAGAGTTTTTCAAAGAAATCGTTGGGGTAAGTGATTCTAATCCAGTTTGGACTATATTTCATGAATCTATTGTTATTTCCATCATCTAATTTGTGATTTGAGTTGGAAATTTGGGAAAACATTGTGATAACTTCATTGACTAAATTTTGGGGTTTCGAAAGGCGATTTGAAGTCGGATTTGAGTAATTCTTGTATGGTTTGACTCGTTATCGAATGAGTGTTTTGATTTTGTAATTTTTATCGGGTTTCGAGATGCGGGGGCCGGGTTGACTTTTATAATTTACTTTTTATTTCTTTGCATAGATCGTAACTTTATTGTTCGAAATAGTTTCCTATAAATTATTTTAGCTATGTAGATTCCTTTCATGCCTTAATTGAGTTATCTTAATATGATATATTCATCATCATTAGTCTACCTTCACATGCTCTACTTGTCTTATCTCTAACTTGTTAATTGCCCTACATGTTTAGTTGCAATTGTTGTTGTTCCCTCTATTCCTTATTCATCATTTAATCGTGAATTCTTTACTTGAAGTTATTATTCTTGGAATATCTTGTTGATAAAATCGGTATTGAGTTACAAAGGTCATGATTCACATTGAGGCAAAGCGTTAAGTTGTGAAATACTATTCTGTTGAGTTATTCACTTCCGGTTGTTATTGTTGAGACTCTTGTGTACATTATGGTTGAGCCATGGGCTTTTTATTTTGAAAACACTATTATGGTTGATTTCTTTGACAAGTTGTGATATTGGGCACTTGAGGTGCGATTTGTGATACATTGTGATATTGATACGTATGTGGTGGTATAAGGTTTTGGGGTTGAAACGCATGCAGTGAGATAAGGTGGGCTTGATACGCGTGGCTAGTAGGGGAACTACTAGAATCCACGTGGTGTGATAAGGTGGGCTAAAACGCGGGATGCTATTTCGGAAAAAATAATTTTCAAAACTAAATGCAAGGCTCCCACGGTGATATAAGAAAATATTGTGAATTATTCTTGTGATTTGAGACTACGAGGTGGTACCTCGGTAGTGACTCTTGTTGGTATTTCTCTATTGCTGCACTTGTCTTTAGTTGTTTTGTTTCCTTAGTATATCATTCCTTGTTTTCCCCATGTTGCATTATTTTCTTTAGTTCTGTGTAGCTAACCTTGATATGTTATTTGCTATTTCAATTTCATCGCTATCATTACTACATTGCCATGCACTTGTACAATTTTTCTTATTTATTCTAGTAGGGCCTTGACCTGACCTCGTCACTACTATATCGAGGTTAGGCTAGGCACTTACTGGTTACCATTGTGGTATACTCATGCTATACTTCTGCACATCTTTTTGTGCAGATCTAGGTACCTCCTACCAACCCAGGTACTAGTGAGAGCTCAGCTTCGGAGACTTCAAGGTATACTTGCCGGTGTCCACAGACCTCGGAGTCCCCCTCTACCTAGACTATTCTATTTTCCTTATCCTTTTATAGACATTGATGTATAGGATTATTCAGTACTACTATTTAGAGCTTGTGACTTGTATTTACCGGGCTTTGGGATATTGTATATACTGAATTGCAGAGTTTCTTTATGTCAAATTGTTGAGTATTTGAGAGTTATTTGTCATTTCAGTTATATTCCGCATGTTTTGTTAGGCTTACCTAGTCTTAGAGTTTAAGTGACATCATGACATCCTACGGAGGGAAATTGGGGTCGTGACAAGTTGGTATCTGAGCTCTAGGTTCATAGGTGTTACGAGTCACAAGCAGGTTTAGTAGAGTCTCGTGGATCAGTACAGAGACATTTGTACTTATCTTCGGGAGGCTATAAAACTGTTAGGAATAACTTCACTTCTTTGATTCCTTATCATGCGAATTTGTTGACTTCAAAAAAATCTAAATCTCTGTCTTTCTATTCTCTCACAGATGGCGAGGATACGCACAACTGGATATGATGATCGGACACCCGCGCCCCTTGCTAGAGCTGCGCGAGGTAAGGGTCGGGGTAGAGGCCGAGGACGGGCACATGGTGCAGCCAGAGCACCTGCCCGAGCTGCTATAGAGGAGCCACCAGTAGATCCAGTTGGGGGGTAGGCACCTGAGACACCTGTTACTACACCTGCACTTTAGGAGGCTCTCACCCAGTTTTTGAGCATGTTTGGCTCTCTGGCTCAGGCGGCGTTGATTTTACTTGCTCCTGCCACATCTCAGGCCAGGGGAGGAGCACAGACTCCTGCGGCCTGCACCACAGAGCAGGGGGTCCAAATTGACCAGGTCCTAGAGGTCATACTAGTGCAGCTAGTTGTTCCTGTTCAACCCGAGGTTAGGGAAACAATATTTGAGAAGGAGCAGGTCAGGCTTGAGAGGTACAAGAAGTACCACACTCCTACTTTCAGCCGTTTGGCTTCAGAGGGCGCACATGATTTTCTTGAGGAATGCCATCATATCCTCTGTACTATGGGTATTGTGGAGTCGAGTGGGGTTGCTTTCACTACGTTCTAGCTTAAGGGAGCGACTTATCAGTGCTGGCGAGCGTATAAGTTGTGTAGCCCGACCGAGGCAGATTCACTCACCTGGGCTCAATTCTCAGAGAAGTTCATGAGGGAGTTTGTTCCCTAAAGTCTTGGGGATGCATGGCATGCAGAGTTTGAGCAGTTGCGCTAGGGTGCTACGACCGTATCAGAGTATGCAGTCCGGTTCAGCGAGTTGTCCAGACACGCACCTGCATTAGTTTCCACTATCAAAGAGCGAGTTCATCGATTTATTGAGGGGCTCAACCCTGGTATAAGATTCAGCATGGCTCAATAGTTGTATACTGACATTCCATACCAGCAGGCTGTGGAGATCTCTTGGAAATTGTAGGGTATATGGGCCCGGGAGAGAGAGGAGAGGGAGGACAAGAGGCCACAAGATTCTGGCATATATAGTGGTGCCCGTGCCTAGTTGCTGCCCGTCATGGTAGAGGATATATAATCCGTCTTGTTCATTTAGCACTTCCAGCTTCCAGTGGTATTCCGACCACTCTCAAGTGTCAAGTTGCCCATTTTGCACCACCACTGTCTAGTGCACCTCCTACACGGAGTGCTTTCAGCGGTCAGTCCAGTCGACCAAGCCCGAGCCAGTTCTAGTAGCGATATCCTCCGAGATCTTATTTTAAGTATGGTAACACATCATATGGCGAGGGCCTGCCCCAGACTCAGGAGGGGTGCACCTCCATAGACTACTCAGGCCCCACATATTCCACAGGGCCCTTAGGCTTCTTAGGCCATTGGTACCGCACCAGTTGCCACTCTACCTGCACAACCAGCTAGAGGTAGAGGTCGGGACGGTAGAGGTTGCCCTAGAGGGGAAGGACAGGCATACTAGGACGGAGGCGGTTGCATCCGACTAAGTAATCACAGGTATTGTTCTAATTTGTCATAGAGATGCATCAGTCTTATTTGATCTAAGCTCCATTATTCCTATGTATCATCTTACTTTGCTCCATATTTGGGTATATCCCGTGATTCCTTGAGTTCTCCCGTTTACGTGTCCACGCCAGTGGGAGATTCTATTATTGTTGAGCGTGTATAATAGTCATGTTTAGTTGTTCTTGGTGGTTTTGAGACTAGAACTGAGCTATTGTTGCTCAGTATAGTATATTTTGATGTTATCTTGGGTATGGACTGATTGTCACCCTATCATGCTATTCTTTATTGTCACGCCAAGATGGTGATGCTGGCTATGCCAGGTTTGCCGTGGTTGGAGTGGAAGGGTACTTTGGATTATGTTCCTAGCAGGGTGGTGTCCTTTCTTAAGGCACAACGGATGGTTGGAAAGGGATGTGATGCGTATCTAGAATATGTAAGAGATGTTAGTAATGATACTCCTACCGTTGAGTCAGTTCCGATGGTGAGGGATTATCCAGATGTATTTATGGCGGATCTTCTGGGCATCTTGCCCGATAGGGATATCGATTTTGGTATTGATTTATTGCCGATCACTCAGCCCATATCTATTCCACCATATTGTATGGCGCCAACAGAGTTGAAGAAATTAAAGGAGCAATTGCAAGAGTTGCTTGATAAGGGTTTCATTTGGCCTAGTGTATCACCTTGGGGTGCTCCGGTCTTGTTTGTAAAGAAGAAAGATGGTTCTATGCGCATGTGTATTGATTATCGATAGTTGAACAAGGTTACAGTGAATAACATGTATCCATTACAAAACATTGATGACCTATTTGATCATCTACAAGGTGAAGGGTGTTTTCAAAGATTGATTTGCGGTCAGGCTATCATCAGTTGAAGATTCGGGAGCCGGATATTCCGAAGACTACCTTTAGGACTCGTTATGGTCATTACTAGTTCCTTGTGATGTCATTTGGGTTGACCAATGCCCCAGCTATATTCATGCACTTGATGAACAATGTATTCCAACCCTATCTTGACTCATTCATCATTATGTTTATTGACGACATCTTGGCGTACTCCCAGAGCCGGGAAGATCATGAGCAGCACCTGAGGACCTTGCTTCAGACCTTGAAGGAAAAGAAATTGTATGCAAAATTTTCAAAGTGTGAATTCTGGCTTGATTTAGTGGTGGTTTTGGGTCATGTCGTGTCGAGTGAGGGGATTAAGGTAGATTTGAAGAAGATTGAGGCAGTGCAGAGTTGGTCCAGACCGTCTTCAGCTACTGAGATCTGGAGTTTTCATAGTTTGGCATGGTATTACCGTCAAATTCGTAGAGGGTTTCTCATCTATTGCTGCACCTATGACCAGATTGACCCAGAAGGGGGCTCCGTTCAGGTGGACCGAGGAGTGTGAGGAAATCTTTCAAAATCCCAAGATAACTTTGACTATAGCCCCAGTGTTGGTGTTTCCCATGGTTTCGGGGTCTTACATTGTGTACTGTAATGCGTCGTGTGTTGTCCTTGGCGCGGTGTTGATGTAGGATGGTAGGGGTGATTACCTATGCATCTAGACAACTGAAGGTGCATGAGAAGAACTATCCTATCCACGACCTTGAGTTAGCAGCTATTGTTCATGCCTTGAAGATTTGGCGACACTATTCGTACGGTGTCCCTTGTGAGGTCTATACCGACCACCGGAGTCTATAGCATCTGTTCAAATAGAAGGATCTTAACTTGCGATAGCGGAGATGGTTAGAGTTTCTTAAAGACTATGATATCACCATTCTATATCATCTCGGGAAGGCCAATGTGGTGGCCGATACCTTGAGTCATAAGGCGGAGAGCTTGGGCAATTTAGCATATCTACCGGCAGCAGAGAGGCCATTAGCCTTGGATATTCAGGCTTTGCCAACCAGTTTGTTGATAGGATGTTTTGGATCCGAGTCGAGTTTTGGCTTGTACAGTTTCTCGATCTTCTCTTTATGATCGTATCAGAGAGCGTCAGTATGATGATCCCTATTTGCTTGTCCTCAAGGACACGGTTCAGCACGACGATGCTAAGGAGGTCACTATCAGGGATGATGGTGTGTTACGGATGCATGGCAGGCTATGTGTGCCCAATGTTGATGGTTTGCGTGAGTTGATTCTTCAGGAGGCCCATAGTTCATGGTACTCTATTCATCCGGGTACCGCCAAGATGTATCAGGACTTGAGGCAACACTATTAGTGGAGGAGAATAAAGAAGGACATAGTGGAGTACGTAGCTTAGTGCCTAAATTGTCAGCAAGTAAAGTATGAGCATTGGCGGCCAAGTGGATTGCTTCAGAGGCTAGAAATTCCAGAGTGGAAATGGGAGCGGGTTACAATGGATTTCATTGTTGGGCTCCCGCAGACTCAGAGGAAGTTCGATGCAGTATGGGTGATTGTGGATAAGTTGACCAAGTTGGCTCATTTCATTTGAGTAGTGGCTACTTATTCTTCAGAGCAGCTGGCTCAGGTCTATATTCGTGAGATCGTCAAGCTTTATGGCGTGCCGGTATCCATCATCTCTGACCGGGGTACGCAGTTTACATCGTAGTTCTAAAGAGCCGTACAACGCAAGTTAGGCACTAAGCTTGAGTTGAATACATCATTTTACCCTCAGATGGACGCACAGTCCGAGTGCACTATTCAGATATTGGAGGATATGCTCCGTGCATGTGTAATGGAGTTTGGGGGTTCTTGGGTTAAGTTCTTGCCGCTTGCGGAGTTTGCCTACAACAACAGTTACCAGTCAAGCATTCAGATGGCTCCATATGAGGCCTTGTATGGGAGGCGATGTCGGTCTCTGGTGGGTTGGTTCGAACGGAGTGAGGCTAGGCTATTGGGTACAAACTTGGTTTAGGATGATTTGGAGAAGGTTAAATTGATTCAAGATCGGCTTCTCACAACACAATCTAGACAGAAGAGTTATGCGGATCGAAAGGTTAGCGGCGTTGCATTCATGGTTAGGGAGCGGGTCTTGCTCTAGGTTTCACCCATGAAGGGTGTTATGAGGTTCGGGAAGAAGGGCAAGATGAGCCCTAGGTATATCAGACCTTTTGAGATTCTCGAGAGGATTGGAGAGGTGGCCTACAAGCTTGCACTACCACCTAGTCTAGCTGCAGTTCATCTAGTATTCTATATTTCTATGCTCCGGAAGTATCACGGTGATCCGTCTCATGTGTTTTATTTTAGCTCTGTCCAGTTGGATAAGGATTTGTCTTATTTTGAGGAGCTGGTGGCCATTTTGGATAGACAGGTTCGAAAGTTGAGGTCGAAGAACATTGCTTCAGTGGAGGGGTCAACCAGTTGAGGAGGAGACTTGGGAGACCGAGCATGATATGCGGAGCCGTTATCCTCATCTTTTCACCACTTCAGGTATGTCTCTATACTTGTTCGAGGACTAATGTTTGTTTGAGGGGGAGGATGTAACGACCCGTCCGGTCGTTTTGAGTATTTTAGCCTCGATCCCCTATTTATTGCCTCCTCTATGTTATATTGTGGTTATGTGACTTGCCGGGGTGTTTGGTTTTGGTTGCGGGTGAGTTTTGGAGTGAAATGGAGCCTTAAGTTGATATAGTTGACCGTAGTTTGACTTTTGTGTAGATGACTCAGAAATACAGTTTTGACGGTTCCAATAGCTCTGTATAGTAATTTTGGACTTAGGAGCATGTCTGGATGTTGATTTGAAGATCCGTAGGTCGTTTCGGCATGAATTGGCGAAAGTTAGAAAATTGAAGGTTTGGAAGATTGGAAAGTTTGACCGAGAGTTGACTTTATTGATATCGAGGTCGTATTTTGATTCCGGAGGTTGGAATAGGTCAGTCATTTCATTTATGACTTGTGTGCAAAATTTGAAGTCAATTGGAGTTGTTTTAGTATGATTCGGCATTAGTTTTGAAATTCGGAAGTTCATTAGGCTTGAATCGATGTACGATTCGTGGTTCTATTGTTGTTTGATGTTATTTGACACTTTGAATAAGTTCGTATAATGTTTTAGGACTTGTTAGTATGTTTGGTTGAGGCCCAAGGGGTCTCGGGTGTAATTCAGATCATGTTCGGCGTATTTTCGGAACATTGAACACTGCTGAATCTGCTGCTACTGGTTTCCTTGTAAGCAATCATGAGTGGGGGTTCGCAATCGTGAATAGTTGTTTAGAACTGGTGGATTTGTTTTCTATACAATCGCGTAGTAAAGGTTGCGATCGCAAAGCCTTGGGGAAGTTGTATAATGCGATTGCGTGGCAAGGGGCGCATTCGCGAAGAAGGAATAAGATGCCTGGGTTCCATGCGTTGTTCACTATGATCGCGTGAGGCTGTCCGCGATCGCTTAGGTATAGGATATTTGGTCACCGCATTCGCGGCCAGGTCTGTGCGTTCGCATAGAAGGTATTTGGACTGATGAAGATTTTGTTCTTCGCGATCGCGAAGGAAATTCTGCGATGGCGATGTGTAATCCCTAGGCAGTAGAATAAAATTTCAAAAACGTGGGTTTCATCTTATTTTTGATATTTTGGACCTAGAGAACTCGGCGTGAGGCGATATTTCGAGATGTGTTTCAAGGAAATTATTGGGGTAAGTGATTCTAACCCGGTTTGGACTATATTTCATGAATCTATTATTATTTTCATCATATAATTTGTTATCTGAGTTGGAAATTTGGGGAAAAATTGTGAAAACTTCATAGACTAATATTTGGGGTTTTGAAAGGTGATTTGAAGTCGGATTTGAGTAATTCTTGTATGGTTCGACTCTTTATCAAATGTGTGTTCGTATTTTGTAATTTTGGTCGGCGTCCGAGATGCGGGCCCAGGTTGACTTTTTATTTCTTTGCAAAGATCGTAGCTTTATTGTTTGAATAAACCTTGGAATCCAATTTCCAACATCCGGAATTCATTATAAAACCCAAATGCTTACATCCATACAATGCATAAGTCTGAACAACTTGTACCAAGCTATAACCATAACCCAAGATGTAATCACATGATATACCACGTAACACAAATACTCACTCCAATAACTTCTGACCACAATAGCTGTCCAAAAATGAATCTGGTACCGGTAGTTAACTTCATACCAAATAAAACCTCGTTCAAAACCTTCGTGCACTGTCGATGATGAAATAAATATGCAGAAACTCATAACCACTCATCAGATCAACAAGTCATGGAGCTCTCGCGTCCGACAAGGACTATAGCCAAATTCTGAGCAAAAATATGGTATCATTCTACCATACATTCCTCATCCCAATATGATAGTGCAAATCTCAGATCTAGAAACCTCATCTCCGCCAATATAAGCAGCCCAACCGACAAGTCACACCAAAGCCATATGGAGCCCCACATAACGCGGTTTCATACATCAAATAAGTAATAATTCAGACATGATATATAATAATAAGAAAGTTAAATAAGAAGGCTAATAAGCAAGATAAGTAGATGGGGTAATATTAACATCTTCCTATGAATTATTTTCAAATAAGTAAAAGCAAAACATACTAAATAAGCATAATGAGTTACATCTCATTACAGTACAGTTGCGGCACGCAACCCGATATAATCATATCAATCCACATAGGGGTACTCATTGATCCATAATTCTCGGGCTCACCGATCACATGTGTCTCAACATCAATCACGATAGAGTGCACAAATATAATTGTGGGAAGATGATTAGGCACAAACAATACTGAGAAAGGCAAGCACAAAAACTATGGTACAACAAGCAAGTTAACATCACGAGGGCCATCTCGCCCATAACGCCATAAGGCCTAAACAAAATTACAATATGCATGCGAAAGAATCATGTAACCCTCACAACCCGTCATAGAATAAGAGAGAAACACATAACATAGACCAAGGCGCGAATAACATCTATCCCACGCTATGATATACCTTGGTAACAGCTGAGCAAGAGCAAGCAAATTCGATCCGATACAGAATACACATTCTAATTAGACTCACAAATAATCCACAAACCAAATTTCAATCATTCCCAAACATGTAAATAACCTTCCAAAAGTCCATGGAAACCCTTCCATAACACATAACATCAATCATCCAATCCTCAACATTTCTTCACAGTTCCCGATCAAGGAATAGTCTGCCAAGGAGAACATTCAGTCCCTGAACCTCATGAATACCAAAATCTCCATATCCGATCTTAACACCGCTACTCAAATGATTGATATGTCACTCGTACTCCATCATCTTAAAGAAAAATACCCACAAGTCAAAACATAATGCACCTACCAACATTCCCACTCTCCTCCGGTGATATCAAATAGTGCCAGCATTCTCTTAAACACCCAAAATCATCTGTTTCATGAAGAACTCATACCCTTCCCTTCATAACTAAACCTCAACCTTGAACTTGCAGCTTTCAAACCTACACGGAGCACTCCTACTAACATGCTAACTTGTAAAAATATAAAAATCTCATAATCATCTCTGAACCACAAGCAAATTGAACATCTTATCAACCGAGAACCTTTCATTTAACTCAATTCGGGAGAACATTACCACAAACAATATAGCTTATATACCTGTAGAAAACACCAACTCTGGTCGTGGCCATAACTATGGTGAATCCTTTGGAACTCATTAACACATAATCGAGTCATCAAAACTGATCTCCTCTAACTCAACCGAGTCACACAAACCGCCAACCCGAAAGTAACTCAATCTGATATGCTCACTCTGAAGGAACCTTCTGCGAATCCGAAGTCGTTTCTTGCATCTCTCCAATATCTCCACGTAGAATCATTCTTGAAATAGAAATACCACAGATCCGGTTAACATTCACTACCTATCTCAAGCCCTATTTATTCATAAATTCAGAAGTCCTTAAATGGCACATATGATCTGAAACTCATTAGAACCTTCTCGATAACCACTAACCTTACTTTAATCTTCAATACACAGCTAATACATACCGAACAACCTGCGCTTCACCATTACATGACTATTCAAAAAAATAATCAAGAAATCCCTCAGCCTTGAAACTAATACCATGCATGATCATGTAATTCGATTGTAATGATCTCACCTGTTGTTTTTCTTTCTATATCCTCGTTCCTCTAAATAAGACTCCCCATATGTTCCTTTTCTATTTTATAACATGCGATGATGGTTAGTTCGATTTTTGGAAGGGTTCGGGGTGAAATCGGAACACTTAGTTCCTTAATATTGGCTTTAAAAGGGTAAGTTTGACTTGGGTCAACATTTCTAGTAAACGACCTCGAAATTGGGATTTGACAATAATAATAGGTTTGTATGATGATTTTGTAATTGCACGCAAAATTTGGATTTCGAGTAGTTTAAGTATGAATCGGTGCGTTCGGAGTAAGATGGAAGTATCTGAAGTTCATAAGTTGATTCTATTGGTTTTCCGCATTCCAAGGGTGCGCGCGTATCCATTTTATGTTTACAAACTTGTTGGTATATTTGGACGGGGCCTCGGGGGTCCCGAATGCCATTCGAACAATGTGCGGAACCCATTTGGCCTTGGATGAATAGCTGAAGCATAAAGCTTCTGGTGCAATCGCAGGTACGAGCTTGCAGAAGCAAGCCAACTGCCATAGAAGCGGCCCAGTGTGGGCTCCTCAATGGTCATAGAAGCGAGGGTAGGGGCTGCATCTGCGAAGGCGCAGATGCGAGGAAGGAATCCCAGAAGCAACCTGGTGTGTAGGTGCGGTTCTCGTGCCGCAGAAGTGGGCTCGCAAATGTGAGACTCCGCACACAAAAGTGGGAGGGGCAGACTTGCGCCTAGTCTGCATCTATGAGGATTTGGCGGTAGAAGCAAATTCGCATCTTCTATTGCTTGATATGACCGACTTTGAGTTCATCTTGGGCATGGACTTGTTATCTCCATATCACGCCATCCTTGATTTCCATGCCAAGACTGTTACCTTAGCGATGCCGGAGTTGCCTAGATTGGAGTGGAAGGGTTCGTCTGTCAGTACGTTTAGTCGGGTTATCTCTTTTCTGAAAGCTTGACACATAGTCGAGAAGGGATGTTTGGCTTATCTAGCATATGTTCGGGATACTACTACAAATACTCTGGTGATTAATTCAGTGCATGTAGTCTGGGAGTTCTCCAATGTGTTTCCTTCTGATATTCCAAGCATGCCACCAGATCGTGATATCAATTTCTATATTGATTTAGCTCCAGATACCCAGCCTATATCTATCCCACCATACCGCATGGCTCCGAAAGAGTTTAAGGAGGTGAAGGAACTTCTTGAGGAGTTGCTAGCAAAGGGGTTCGTTAGACCGGGTGTGTCGCCTTGGGGTGCACCGGTGTTGTTTGTGAAGAAGAAAGATAGGACTATGCGGATCTGCATTGATTACTGCCAGTTAAACAAAGTTACCATTAAGAACAAGTACCCATTTTTGTATATTGATGATTTCTTTGACCAGTTGTAGGGTGCCAGGGTGTTCTCTAAGATCGACCTGAGATGGGGGTACCATCAGTTGAAGTTTCGGGATTCATATGTTTCGAAGACGGCTTTCCCCACTAGATATAACCATTATGAGTTTCTAGTGATGTCTTTCAGTTCGTTGAATTGGGTGTTCAGGCCATATATTGATTCATTTGTCATTATCTTCATTGATGATATTTTGATCTTCTCGCATAGCATGGAGGAGCACGAGCAGCATTTGAGAGTGGTGCTTCGGACCTTGCGGGAACAGAAGCTATATGCTAAGTTCTCCAAGTGTGAATTCTGGTTGGATTCAGTGGCATTCTTGGGGCATGTTGTATCAAGAAAGGGTATTAAGGTAGATCGCAAGAAGATCGAGGCAGTCCAGAGTTAGCCTCGTCCTACCATGGTGATTGAGATCATGAGCTTCTTCGGGTTAGCAGGTTATTATCACCATTTTGTGGAGGGCTTCTCATCTATTGCAGTACCTTTGGCTAGATTAACTCAGATGGGTGCTCCGTTCCGTTGGTCCGATGATTGTGAGGTGAGCTTTCAGAAGCTTGAGAACGCATTGACTTCAGCACCGGTGTTAGTGTTGCCTTCCGGTTCAGGGATGTATACTTTGTATTGTGACACTTCACGCATTGGTTTGTGTTGTGTATTGATGCAGGAGGGGCAAGTTATTGCATATGCTTCACGTCAGCTGAAGCCCCACTAGAAGAATTAACTGGTACACGATTTAAAGTTGGCCGCGATTGTTCATGTTCTCAAGATCTGGAGGTATTATATTTATGGGGTGTCCTGTGAGGTTTACACCGATCATCACAGCTTGCAGCATTTGTTCAAGCAGAGGGATCTCAATTTGAGGCAGTGTAGGTGTCTTGAGTTACTAAAAGATTATGATATTACCATCCTTTATCATTCGGGCAAGGCAAATGTAGTTGCGGATGCCTTGAACAGAAAGGCGGAGAGTATGGGTAGTTTGGCATTGATTTCAGTAGAGGAGAGGCCACTAGCTTTGGACATTCATTCCTTGGCTAACAGACTTGTGAGGTTGGATATTTCAGAACCCAACTGAGTTCTTGCATGCGTTGCCGCCCAGTCTTCACTATGCGAGTTGATTAAGGCTCGTCAGTTCTCAGAGAGACGGTACTACAGAGTGGTGCCAAAGAGGTTACCATCGGGGAGGATGGTGTTCTGTGACTCCAGGGTCGCCTATGTGTCCTTAATGTTGATGGATTAAGGGAAAGGATTCTAGAGGAGGCACACAGTTCTCGGTATTCTATTCACCTAGGTTCTACGAAGATGTATCGCGACCTGATGCAGCATTATTCATGGCGGCGAATGAAGAAGGACATAGTTGAGTATGTAGCAAGGTGCCTTAATTTCCAGTAAGTTAAGTACGAGCATTAGAGGCAGGTGGCCTACTCCAACAGATGATTATATCTGAGTGGAAATGGGAGCTCATTACCATGAATTTCGTAGTTGGGTTTCCGCGGAACTTGCGGAAGTTTGATGCAGTTTGGGTCATTGTCAATAGGTTGACCAAGTCGGCACAGTTCATTCCGGTTGTTACCACGTATTTATCAGAGAGGTTAGCTCAGATTTACATTCAGGAGATTGTTCGGTTGCACGGTGTGCCTATCTCCATTATATCAGATAAAGGTCCTCAGTTTACTTTGCATTTCTGGAGGGCAGTACAGAGTGAGTTGGGGACCCGGGTAGAGCTCAGCACAGCCTTTCATTTGCAGATCGAAGGGCAGTCGGAGCGGACAGTTTAGATCTTGGAGGATATGCACAAAGCATATGCGATTGCCTTCGGAGGGCAGTGGGATCGATTCTTGCCTTTGACCGAGTTTGCTTACAACAACAGTTATCAATCCAATAACGAGATGGCTCCATTTGAGGCTTTATATGGTCGGTAATGTCATTCGCCTATCGGATGGTTTGAGCCCAGCGAGGCTAAGTTATATGGTACTGATTTAGTGAAGGATGCCTTGGAAAAGGTAAAGTTGATTTAGGGCGACTTCGCACAGCACAGTCTAGATAGAAGAGTTACGCGCATCAGAAGGTGTGTGATTTATCATTTATGGTGGGCGAGAAGGTTCTCTTAAAGGTCTCGTCGATGAAGGGAATCATGAGGTTTGGAAAGAAGGGCAAGTTGAGACTAAGGTTCATAGGTCCATTTGAGGTGTTGAGACGAGTTGGGGAGGTTGCTTACGAGCTTGCTTTGCCTTCCAGTCTATCGGGAGTTCATCCGGATTTCCACGTGTCTATGCTCCGGAGGTATTATACTGACAGGTCGTATGTTTTAGACTTCAGCATCGTTCAGCTATATGAGAGCCTGGGTTATGAGGAGGATCCAGTTGCCATTGTTGACAGACAGGTCTGCCACCTGAGGTCCAAGAATATTTCTGCGGTAAAAGTTCAGTGGAGGGGCCAACTGGTTGAGGAGGCGACTTGGGAGGCCGAGAAGGACATACGGAGTAGATATCCACACCTATTCAGCACTCCAGGTATGATTCTAGACCCGTTCGAGGACAAACGTTTGTTTAAGAGGTGAAAAATGTAACAACCCGACCGGTCATTCTGCTTTCTAGATCCTTGGTCCCCTAAATAAGACTCCCCATATGTTCTTTTTCTGTTTTATGACTTGCGTGGATGAATAGTTCGGGATATGGAAGGGTTCGGGTTAAAATTGGAACACTTAGTTCTTTAATATTGGCTTTAAAGTGGTAAGTTTCTCTTGGGTCAACATTTCCAGTAAACGACCTCGGAACCGGGATTTGACTGTGCCAATAGGTTCATATGATGATTTTGGACTTGCACGCAAAATTTGGTGTCATTCCGAGTAGTTTAAGTATGAATCGGCACGTTCGGAGTAAGTTGGAAAAATATGAAGTTCATAAGTTGATTCTATTGGTTTTCCACGTTCCAAGGGTGCGCGCGCGTGCGTTTTATGGTTACAAACTTGTTGGTATGTTTGGACGGGGCCTCGGGGGCCCTGGATGCCATTCGGATGATGCGCAGAAGCCATTTGGCCTTGGATGAATAGCTGAAGCATCAAGCTTCTAGTGCAATCGCACGTGTGGAGGGCCAGCTATAGGTGCGAGCTCGCAAAAGCGATCCAACAGCCGCAGAAGTTCCTAGCGTGGGCTGCCCAGTGGTTGCAGAAGCGAGGGTAGGGGCCGCATCTACGAAGGCGCATATGTGAGGAAGGAATCGCAGAAGCAGCCTGGTGCGCAGGTACGGTGCTCGTGCCGTAGAAGCAGGATGCCAGCTGCGTGACTCCACACGCAGAAGCGGGAGGGACAGACTTGGGCCTGGTCCCCATCCGCGAGGATTTGGCCGCAGAAGTGGGTGTCGCTAGGGCAGTGAGGTCCATTTATTGTGGACTTAGGCCATTTTTGGTTCATTTATTTCACTTCTTGGGGTGAATTTGGAGCTTCCTAGAGAGAGATTTCTACCTAGCTATTGAAGGTAAGTAATTCCTACCCAGCGTAAGTTAAATACATAGATTATGGGTAGATTTTAACATGTAAAATTGTGAGAATTATGGGTTTTGATAAAAATTGGATTTAACCATGAAATTGATTGTGGGATGGGGTAAAAATTATATATTTGAGTTCGTGAGGTTATGGGAAACAAATTTTGTCAAAAATTTTCCGAATCCAGGTGCGTGGGCTCGGGGTGAATTTTAGGAATCTTCCAATAGGGGTTGGGTAATTACTCTAATAGTTAGAATACAAACTTTCGAACATGTATTGATTAATTTATATAACATTTGACTAGTTTTGGATTGTTAAGCACCGAGTTGAGGCTTTAGAGTGCATTTGAGGCCGGAAAGCGAGCTTTGAGACAAGGTAAGTCTCTTGTCTAACCTTGTAAGAGGGAATTTACCCCTTAGGTGATTTATATTACTATTTGCTTCTAATTGTGCGGGCTACGTACTCACGAAGTGACGAGGGTCCGTGCGTAGCTACTAATTGTGCTTATGTACGGGTAGTTTATGACCCAAATCATGACATGTTTGTGATGTATGTACCCTACCTGTTAATTTAAGTGCCTAAATTATATTGGAACTTGCTAAAGGAATTGTAAAAGACCAAATTCTACTTACTTGAGTTTTGGCGGGTTACTTGACCGTTAATAGAAATTATGCTTCTTTGTGTATTAGCCTTGTAATAACTTTTAAATCAGATGTTCATAAAGTATCCTCTCTTCCTGTGGAGTGGGTCGAACGCTTCGGCAGTAGATAGATACATCTTTGGTTCATGCCGCACGACCCTCGGCAGTGTACATGTTATTCTGGATCGGGCCGTACGACCTCGGCATAATCGTGCGTGATAATACTCAAAGCTTAATTATATTTGATATTATTTCATGGCTTGAGAGGTTAAGATTATATGAGACAGAAATTGATTTGGGATTTACCATTTGTGAAAGAATTATTTATTTTCCTGCTTGTAATTGAGTTATTATTATTATTTACATAACCCATGCTTATTGAGAATTTCTGTATTTTTATTGTTAGCACATAGTAAGTGTCGATGTCGAGCCCTCGTCACTATTTCTTTGGGGTTAGACAAGATACTTATCGGGTACATGTTGTTTATGTACTCACGCTACACTTCTGCACTAACCGTGCAGGATCTGAGGCAGGTGCATCTGGCAGTCTTAACAGCGCGTACCCCCGTTACCCTGAGGCCTAGTGGTGAGTTGCTTCCTGAGCCGTCCTGCAGCACCTTGAGTCTCTGTTTTGCACTTGTTTTCTGTCTATTTTTATTTCAGACAGTAGTTACAGTTTTGTATAATCTACTAGTTGCTCATACACTTGTGACACCACGTCTTGGTGCACATACTAGTAGACTATGGTTTTGGAGTATTTATATCACTATGATTGTACTCAAATGCTTTCGTTTTATTTATTTAAATTTTCTACTTCTTAAACTCTTAATAAATGGAATTTAATTACTTGATAACTTATTAAAAAGAGTAATCACATATTTAGTTCATCGTTGGCTTGCCTAGCGGCAACGCTGGGCGCCATCACGGCCTATAGGAGAAATTGGGTCATGACACCGATCGTCTATACCAGACTCCCCCACTTAGCTCGAAGCTAGAGAACACATCGTCGGTAATCGATAGTACTACATCTTCATAGCTGCCCCGATCAGTTGAAACCTTCATAAGCTCAGGTGATACTAGTCGTAAAACACTCTGAAGATTCTTCCAAGCATATACCCATCCTTGCAATAGTCATGCAAACTTCCCCCAAATGCTCAGATATAATATTATATGCATTCCAACGAATGGAAACCTCATACGAAACACAAGATCCAAACTCACCATGCAGGAGATAACCCCCCAGCTATATTCAAATCAACACATTACCATGAACTTACCATAATCACAATAACTAGGCCACTAGTCAGTCTTCCCAAGTTCGTGCTTACCAACCAGATGCTAGAATCCGCTTCATACCACAACTGAATGACTGAAAGATCTATCTTTGTATCTGCTTCCAAGACTAGACAGCACATCGTAATGATAATCAAGCATCTATAGTCCTACGTAACCCATCTACAACATCATAAACCGTCGGCGCATGGAGAATACCGAGTGCCCAACATCGTATACAAATGAATATAAAGAATCAAAGTCATAGGTTTCCAGCTGAAACAAGGCCGCACGATGAGGAAAGAAAGAAGGGAAATTTTCCTTAATGCCATGTAACTTCTCGAAGAAGGTATGGACGTCATTATATTGATCTACAAGATTCTACTAGACACTTGCTCGTGACTCGTAAAACCTATGAACCTAGAGCTCTAATACCAACTTGTCACAACCCAAAATTCACCTAGTCGTGATGGCACTTAACCCGTCCCGCTAGGTAAGCCAAATAAAATCGACATAACTCAAATCAAGTAATAAGAGAGAATGGATAAAATAATTGAACTTTCTATACAAATCCTAAGGACTGGTAGTACAAATCATGAGCTTCTAAGACTTAGAATTTACAGAAGCCAGTATGAATAAATACATCATCTGTTTGAAGTTTAGATAAACAGATTAACAAAATCTAAAGCTACCAGGACAAATGGCAGTTATAATCGGAACACATGTACATCTTCAATGCCTGCTCCCGCCATATACAACGACTCCGGCTCCAAAATCTGCAAGCAAGGTGCAGAAGTGTAGTATGAGTACATCCAACCTCATGTACCTAGTAAGTATATTGTCTAATCTCGTCGAAGTAGTGACGAGGATTTTTAGTTAAAGATACTCACTGTTATAACTTGTGCAGTAGACTAGCAATAGAAACAGTTCTAGAACATAACAGATAAGAGTACAACAAAAGAACTATGCGAGGCATTAAATGATTACTAGAAGAAATCACGGTAGTAAATTCATAACTTTCATGGTGTGAGAAATGTACTCAAGATATCAAATCAAATGGCACGGTAACACACTTCGTGCATTTATCTCATCCTCACTAAATATATGAATGTAGGTCAAATCAATTTGCACGGCAACACCCTTCGTGCATTTATCTCTTCCTCACCAAGTATACGTATAATAGTACCAACCAGGTGAAAGAAATGCCAATAACAATAACAATAAAATGGGAGACACACATGAAGCAATAACGACCAACGTAATGCATATGGGCAATAGTAATAGACTAGATAGAAGGCATAGAAGTAATGATAGCATTTAAGATAGAGGAACACAAATTTTACTAGCTAGCATGGTAGAAGGCTTAGATGTGGATATAACAGCCATGAAGGAAAGCATGATATTTATAAACTAAACAAATAGAAGTCATGAGTAACTAACATGGTAAAAGGCTTATTCGAAAGTGCAACAAATGAGAAACAACACAGATGTAGATATGACAAACAAGAAGGAAATCATGATATTTGCAAGTTAAACAGATAGAAGGCATAAATATATACACAAGGAACAAATATCACCACAAAATGCATGTCTCTCGTCCTCGCCTGCAAGGAAACACCCTTCGTGCCATAAAGACATGATAATATAAAAACATGGTAATGTAAATGAAATGGCACGGCATCACCCTTCGTGCTTTTACTCTCATCCTCACATGATAATGTAAATAAAAATATTATAATGTAAATGAAATATCACAGCATCACCCTTCGTGCTTTTACTCTCATTCTCACATGATAATGTAAATGAAAACATGATAATGTAAATGAAATAGCATGGAATCACCCTTCGTGCTTTTAATCTCATCCTCATATGATAATATAAATAAAAATTTTATAATGTAAATAAAATGGCACGGTATCACCCTTTGTTCTTTTACTCTCATCCTCACATGATAATGAAAATGAAAACATGATAATATAAATAAAATGGCACGGCATCACCCTTCGTGCTTTTACTCTCATCCTCACATGATAATGTAAAATAAATGGCACGGCATCACCCTTTGTGCTTTACACTCATTCTCACATGATAATGTAAATGAAATGACACGGCATCACCCTTCGTGCTTTACACTCTTCCTCACATGATAATGTAAATGAAATGACACAGCATCACCCTTCGTGCTTTACACTCATTCTCAAATGATAATATGAATGAAATGACACGGCATCACCCTTCGTTTTTTACACTCTTCCTCACATGATAATGTATATGCAATGGCTCGACATCACCCTTCATGCTTTACACTCTTCCTCACCAAGAACATGTATATCAATAACAAGCAAGATTGGAAGCATGAATGACATCAAGGAGAGTGATTAAACGAATATTTCAAATGAACATCAATCACAACTTTCAAGCCAATAACAATTCAATAAACCTCACGAACCTTATTATTCAAGTATTTCAACAAGTCTCAAAAATGATCTTCAACTCAAGTATAGAATCCAATATCTCAAGAATAACGGTCGTACCGATGTTTTTGTTATTAAGTATAATAACGATCAAATTTAGCACATCAATAATTTCTCAAAGTCCGTTAAATGTTAATCAAATTATAATAAGCTAAGTCATGGTTTCTAGTATATAATTTTATATTCACAGTAATCTAGAAGTCAAGGAAGACATGAAACAATTAGGTCACATAATTCTACAAGGCACTATTAATCGTATAATTTACCCCTGAGCATGATTAACCCTTGAACATGCATATACACTGGTAACCTCATATATGCATCACCCCCGCATATAGCAAACAATATCAATTAGTAGAAAAAATTTCCCTAATAAAGTTAGGCAAGACACTTACCTCAAACAAGCTAACTCGATACACTAGAAGCGCCATCCTGCTCAAATCATCCTCCGACCGGCTCAAAATTAGCCAAAAGCAACTCAAAATCATCAAATACTGTCGTAGGAAGTATTCCCAAATGATAAAGGTCTAATATTTACACATTTACTCAAAGTCAACCAAAAAGACAAACCCGGGCCCGCACCTCGGAACCCGACAAAACTTACAAATTTTGATAACCCATTCGAATACGAGTCCAACCATACTAATTTCATTCAAACTCAACTCCGAATAGATGTTCAAAACTCAATTAATCACTTCAGAAAAATTTAGACAAAAACCCTCAATTTCTCTTTCGAAATCATCAATCAAATGACAAAATCGAAGATGGATTCATGGAATATAATCAAAACCGAGTAGAAAATACCTACCCCAATCCATGTGGTGAAATTTCTCTCCAAAATTGCCCAAATCCGAGTCTAGGGTTCAAAATATGAAAGAACGAGCTAAAGTTCCGAAATTCTAACTCTTTACCCAGCTGCAGATGTTGCATTTACATCCAAAAGTTCGCAATTTCGGACTTCAATTGTGACCAAGGTTCGCGATTGCAACAAAAAGTTTCCAGTTCCTAAGTACCAGCACCAGAAAACTCAAACTTCACCGAAATGATCCAAAACCACCACGAAACTCATCCGGAACCTCCCGGAAAGAAACCATATATGCATTTCAATCATAAAACACGCTACGGATCTTATTGCACGATCAAAATACCGAAAAGAGGTCGTCTTGACCTGATATTGACCATCATCACACTTCAAATTTCTTAACTTAACTACTCTCTCAACCAATGATCCAAAATACACCCGAGCCCCTCGGGATCCCATCGAATCATACCAAGTAGTCCCAAAATATAACATGGACCTACTCAAGGCGTCAAATATCACATAGCAACATCAAAACAACGAATCGTACCTAAAATCAAACTTTATGAACTTTCAACTTCCAAAACTCATGTCGAACCATATCAAATCAGCTCGGAATGACCTCAAAATTTGCACACAAGTTCCAAATGATATAACCAACCTATTTCAACTCCCAGAACCATAATCTAAACCCGATAATATCAAAGTCAACTCCCGGTCAAATTTATGAACATTCCAAACCTTTAAAGTTTTAACTTTCGCCAAATAGTGCCGAAACCTTCTAGAAATATCCAAATGAAATTCCGAGCATACGCCCAAGTCTAAAATCATCATTCGGACCTACCAGAACCATCAAAACTCCAATCCGAGGTCAAAATACACAAAAGTCTAACTTGGTCAACTCTTCCAACTTAAAGCTTCTAACACGAGATTCATTCCTCCAAATCCATTATGAGGCACCTAAAAATTTAAATCGACGATTCGCTAAATCATAATACATCATATGAAGCAACTTAAGACTTCAAAAAGTTGAACGGAATGCAAATGCTTAAAATGACATGTTGGGTCGTTACACAAACATTGTAACAACAAATCAAAAAACAAAACAAGTCACAAATGTTGAAAATTATTGATTGATTGCTTACAACTTGATCTATACTACATTATGAATTTATTTATCCCTTTTAAAGAGGTTATCACATAAGCTTACATGTGCATAATTACCATTTATATATAAACTCTATCTAGATTATAAACTTATTTACCCATTTTAAAGAAGTTATCACTTAGTTACACATATGCATATTTACCATTTATATACAAGCTAATGTATTAGACGAAAAGTGCAGAACCTGGTTCAATTAAGATTTTATTTTTAGGAGGCGTTCATAGATATAAGGGGTCCAGTTGTATGAAGTTATTGGAGACTTTTGCTATATGTCCCCTTAGTTAGGTGTCAGAGTCCTTTTCCTGAGAATATTTCAATAAGTTACTGGGTACCACGGTCGGTACCCAGTAAATACCAAGACTAACCTCGGTGAAGTAGTGACGAGGTTCAAGCCATATGATCATTAGTCACATAATCTGTGCAATATGTTAAAGACTGGCAACAAAATGTATAACAGAAAACTCTAACAACAATCTCTTTAAAACAAGTGATAACAACTCAATGCAAGTAAAGGTTCAACTTCAACAAGTAATCAAATATAAACACAAACATATGGCACCTCGTGCCCACACTTCTGTCACAATAACAATATCCACCCTTATCGCACCGTCCTGACAAAATCACAATATTCAACCATATCGCTTCGCCCTGACACAATCACAATATCCAACCGTATCGCTCCGTCCTGATACAATCATGATATCCAACCATGTCGCTCTGCCCTGACACAATCACAATATCCAATCGTAACGACACAATCACAATATTCAACCGTATCTCTCCGCCATGATAAAATCACAATCACAATCATACGGCAAAAACCTCGTACCAACATCCAAACAATCTGCTCAATATGTCTACATGTGCCACAATAATCACAAAGTGCAGAAATTTCATCAAAGATATAATCTCACAATTTATCAAGAAGGTGCACAAAGACATAAAAATAATAAAATACGGATGGTGTTGAACATATAAACCATTATTACGGCTAAAACAATTATCGTGATGGTGTTCACACAACCCCAAAGTGATTAAGCATGTTTCATATAAACTATATCCCCAAATTAATATATATTAATAGCCCAAAGTCTAACCCGGTCATAAGCCACACATAACACCCCTATACACGCTCATCACCTTGTGTAAACGTCGTTTTTCACACAACGAAAATAGGCAATTAAGGCTAAATTCTAAGAGGTATTCCCTCATACAAAATTAGGCACTACACCTGCCTCAAACAAGCCAAGATCAATACTCTAGAACGCCCTTACCTCTCGAATCGTCCTCCAAACGGTCAAATCTTACAAAAAATATCTCAATAACATCAAACACGGCTATAGAAATCGATTCAAATTAATAAAGCTCCGATTTTTATCAATAATAAAAAAGTCGACCAAAATATCAAACCAATCTCTCCTTCCGGAACCTAGCCAAAGTCAAAAATCCTGAATACCCATTCCAATACGAGTCCATATATACTAGTTTTACTCAAATCTGACCTCAAATCGGCCCCCAAATCTCCAATTTTCACTCTCCAAAATTATAGCAAAACCCCCAAATTTATACTTTAAATCATGTGCTCTAGGTATAATAATCCATGAGGAAATAAGATCTAACATCAAAATCAAGTGGAGATTACTTAACCATCAAATTGTTGTGAAAACCTCTCCAAACATCGCCTCTAAACGAGCCCCAAAACTCCAAATAATATAAAATAGACCAACCCTCGAATTAATATTTTGCCCAACGATTTCCGCTTTTGTGTACAAAATAGTCACTTCTGCGACTCCGCTTCTGTGAAAAATGGCTCGCTTCTGCGAGCTCAATAAAGCCCCCGACCATCTGCACCTGCGTTCAGTAGTCCGCTTCAGCGGAAGCGCTTCTGTGCACAATACACCACAGAAGCGATATCGCTTCTGCGCAACACCTTCCGCATCTGCGGTCTCTGCTGCCCAGTCAAAATTTGCTTCTGCGCTCACCTGCCCGCATCTAGAAGCTCGCACCTGCGCCCAATACCTCGCATGTGCGAAAATAGCAGACCAAAATTGCCAACAAGTTCCAAAATATTCTGAAACACACCTGAGCCCATCAGGACCGTTCTAATTATACCAACAAGTCCTAAAACAAAACACGGACCTACTTGAGGCCTCAAATCACATAAAACAACATCAAAATCACGAATCGCACACCAATTCAAACTTAATGAACTATTCCAAATTCCAAACTTACGCCAAACATGCCTAAACAACTCGGAATGACCCTAAATTTTTCACACAAGTCCCATATGGTAAACTAAACCTATTCTAACTTCCAAAACTACAATCTGACCCCGATAGCATCAAAGTCAACTCCCTGTCAAACCTATAAACTTTACAAACTTTTAAATTTCCAACTTTTGCCAAATAGAACGAAATCAACCTAGGGACCTCCAAATCCAAATCCGGACATACACCTAAGTCCAAAATTACCATACGAACCTATTGAAACCATCAACATACCGTTTCCGGGTTGTTTATACAAAAGTCAAACCTCGGTCAACTCTTATAATTTAAGCTTCCAACTTTAGAACTAAGTGTTCTATTTCAATCCAAAACTTTTCCGAAACTAAATGAATCATCCCCTCTAGTCATATAATTATAAATACACATACGAAAAGCATCAAATAGGAGAAACGAGGCTCAAATGCATATAACGACCGGGCATCAACATTCTAATTGATCTTTACAATTGCTAATTTAAGGTGATTCTTTGCGGAATATTTTCTCAAACTACCGATTCAAACAAAAGTAGCATGAGCAATGATGGTTCTGATTATGAGGATTTGGTCGGTCAGCATTAATCGTAATGTACTTCAATCAATTGTTAGAGAACATAATGACTTATTTAAAACACAAGATGACATATGTTTGTTATTTTAGACTGGAGTTCAATAGTTGTCTGAGATGAATTACCTACTGTCATGGAAGAAAAGTGTGGTTCAAAATTATGGCATCATATTAATTACGAAAATGAAACTTATTCTGCATTTTGGAAATATTTATTGCTCAACGCCATAAACCGTGCAAATATTTACACCAGAATACCAGCTTCTTCGTATTCGCAGGAAAAGAAAACTAATATAATTATTTGTTTAGAACTCAATGGCTCCTTGTTTTTGTACCACCAGTGACGATGAACCTTTGGCCTTCAAGAAAATGCATGACTTTTCTACAACGGATGTCTTTGTTGAGATAACTGAATCCTTGGCAGATATGATAAAGTTCATCGCAAATGAGCCCTCAATGGGGATTTTCTACATTCAACAGCATACTCAGAGTGCAGCTTCTAACGTTATCAATCTCAAGAACAATATTGAGGAAAAATCTCGTGAAGTGACTTTGCACGAGGAAGATTAAGAGGATTCTATCACCATGATCAGGTCGATGAAAGATTGTGGTGCTCCAATTGCCAATGAGATGATTAAAGATCTGAGACATTCTCTAGCTGTTGTGTCGAAGAATAAGCAATTGAGAAAAGGGTTAATAAGGTAGTCCAGGTCAACTTTTCAGTTAGGGCGAACTTGTTCTTGGAATCCTGCCACTTGGGATCGAAGTACAGTTCCAGAATTGGATGGTGAGAGTGGTTATCTCTCAAATGTTTTCATGTCAGAGGCGGATCTAGAGTTTAAAGTTTTTATCACCAAGTCCATTGCACTTTTGAACGTACAGGTTCAAAATTTAATACTTATTGAAATTTTAGTAATTTTCCACATTTATATCTATACTATGTGTCAGAAGTATTGGATTTAGTTGAACCCAGTGGAATGAGCTCCATTGACTTCTATTTCAGGTCAACAAAAGAATAGCTAATAGCTTCGAGTGGCCTTAATTAGAGTCCAAAGAATCTGAAGTAACCTATACTTATGATGCACTGTTAGTTGCAGCAGCCAGATCTTTGTTCTCAGTTTCAGAGGCGAATGATGAAGAGTTGCCATTATCAAGTCCAACTAATTATGAGTTACAAGTGATGCAGGTGAATATAAGCATGTCCAATGATCAATAATTTTCTTCATCAGAAACCTATGAAGAAGTTATGGATGATAAAAAAGCACAATTGGAGGAGTGGTTGGGAGGGATAGGCAATCATAATGCTGGTCCAGGAGAAAATAAGCTTGGCTAAATCTCAACCTGAAAGATACTTCTCTCTCTCTTTTTTTCTTGGAAGCTACTTCTCTCACTAGAGAGAGCTTTGCCTCTATCACTCTTCATGATCTTTGTACTTACAAAATAAATATTAGAAGAGAGATTTTAATAGTAAGGGAAACAGAAGTGAAAGATTTGAGTTTGATGGTCTTGAGATCTAATCTAGCTTTTCAACAAACAAATTTAAATGTGCATAAATAGTACTTGTAACGACCCGACCGGTCGTTTTGAGAGTTATAGCCCTGTTCCCCCATTTACTGCTCATTTTATACTTTATAGCTGTTATGTGACTTGTCGGGGTAGTCAATATGAGTCCGGTATGATTTCAGAATGAAATGAGACACTTAGTCTCAAGGTTGAAAGCTTAAGTTGAAATGATTGACCGGATGTTGATCTTTGAGTAAATGACTCCGGAACGGAGTTTTGATGGTTTCGTTAGCTCCGTTAGGTGATTTTGGTTTTAGGAGCGTGTCCGAATGGTGATTTGGAAGTCCATAGTGGAATTAGGCTTGAAATGGCGAAAGTTAGAATTTTTGAAAAGTTTGACTGGGAGTGAAATTTTTGATATCGTGGTCGGATTATAATTCCAGAAGTTGGAGTAGGTCCGTAATGTCATTTTTGACTTTGTGCAAACTTTGGGGTCAATCGTATGTGGTTTGGTAGGTTTCGGTATCATTTGTAGAAATTGAGAGTTTAAAGTTCATTAGGCTTGAACCTATGTGCGATTCATATTTTTGATGTTGTTCGAGGTGGTTTAAAGGCCCAACTAAGTTCGTATCATATTTTAGGACCCGTTGGTATGTTTGGTTGAAGTCCCAGGGGCCTCAGGTTGATTTCGGATGGTTAGTGGATCGATTTGAAGTTTGAAGGAAGTGCTGAAGCTCACTAGCTTCTGCTGTAATCACACATGCGGAGTAGGGATCACAACTGAGATCTCGAAGAAGCGAGAGGTGAACTGTAGAAGTGGCCAGGGAGGAGGTAAGCAAAGGTCGCAGGTGAGGGTCATTTCCGCACCTGTGATACCGCAGATGCAGTTGGGTTTAGGCAGAAGCGGAGCTGGCCTGGCCTGGGCAGTGCGTAGGTGCGAGGAATTAACCGCATATGCGAGCCCGTAGGTGCGAGCGAGGCTCTACAGATGCGAAATTGAGAGAGGGTCTTCTTTCCGCAGAAGCGGATGAAAGGCTGCAAAAGCGGCTCCGCAGGTGCAGAACATGGAGCGCAGATGTGAGCTTGAGGAATTTAAGTGACTTCCGCAGAAGCGAGGAATTGACTGCAAAAGCGGTTNGCCTCTATCACTCTTCATGATCTTTGTACTTACAAAATAAATATTAGAAGAGAGATTTTAATAGTAAGGGAAACAGAAGTGAAAGATTTGAGTTTGATGGTCTTGAGATCTAATCTAGCTTTTCAACAAACAAATTTAAATGTGCATAAATAGTACTTGTAACGACCCGACCGGTCGTTTTGAGAGTTATAGCCCTGTTCCCCCATTTACTGCTCATTTTATACTTTATAGCTGTTATGTGACTTGTCGGGGTAGTCAATATGAGTCCGGTATGATTTCAGAATGAAATGAGACACTTAGTCTCAAGGTTGAAAGCTTAAGTTGAAATGATTGACCGGATGTTGATCTTTGAGTAAATGACTCCGGAACGGAGTTTTGATGGTTTCGTTAGCTCCGTTAGGTGATTTTGGTTTTAGGAGCGTGTCCGAATGGTGATTTGGAAGTCCATAGTGGAATTAGGCTTGAAATGGCGAAAGTTAGAATTTTTGAAAAGTTTGACTGGGAGTGAAATTTTTGATATCGTGGTCGGATTATAATTCCAGAAGTTGGAGTAGGTCCGTAATGTCATTTTTGACTTTGTGCAAACTTTGGGGTCAATCGTATGTGGTTTGGTAGGTTTCGGTATCATTTGTAGAAATTGAGAGTTTAAAGTTCATTAGGCTTGAACCTATGTGCGATTCATATTTTTGATGTTGTTCGAGGTGGTTTAAAGGCCCAACTAAGTTCGTATCATATTTTAGGACCCGTTGGTATGTTTGGTTGAAGTCCCAGGGGCCTCAGGTTGATTTCGGATGGTTAGTGGATCGATTTGAAGTTTGAAGGAAGTGCTGAAGCTCACTAGCTTCTGCTGTAATCACACATGCGGAGTAGGGATCACAACTGAGATCTCGAAGAAGCGAGAGGTGAACTGTAGAAGTGGCCAGGGAGGAGGTAAGCAAAGGTCGCAGGTGAGGGTCATTTCCGCACCTGTGATACCGCAGATGCAGTTGGGTTTAGGCAGAAGCGGAGCTGGCCTGGCCTGGGCAGTGCGTAGGTGCGAGGAATTAACCGCATATGCGAGCCCGTAGGTGCGAGCGAGGCTCTACAGATGCGGAATTGAGAGAGGGGCATGTTTCCGCAGAAGCGGATGGAAGGCCGCAGAAGAGGCTCCGCAAGTGTGGAACATGGAGCGCAGATGTGGGCCTGAGGAATTTAAGTGACTTTCGCAGAAGCGGTTCCGCATGTGCGGACATATGGTCGCAGGTGCAAAAACCCTAGGCGGATTATTAAAAACAATGGTCCAGCTCAGGGTGGAGGCGGTGCCCGATTCTATGCTATCCCTGCCAGACCAGATGTTGTTGCCTCCGATGTAGTGATCACAAGTATTGTCTCAGTATGCCACAGGGATGCCTCTGCATTATTTGAACCTGGTTCCACTTATTAATATGTATCATCGTATTTTTCTCATTATCTGGATATGCCCCGTGAGTCCTTAGTTTCATCAGTTCGCGTATCTATGCCAGTGGGCGATACTATTGTTGTGGACCGTGTATATCGGTCGTGTGTAGTGACTATTGGGGGATTGGTGACTAGAGTTGATCTCTTATTGCTTAGTATGTTGGACTTCGATGTGATCTTGGGTATGGATTGGTTGTCTCCATGTCATACTGTTCTGGATTGTCACGCTAAGACCATGACGTTGGCGATGCTGGGGTTATCAAGGATCGAGTGGAGAGGTTCTCTAGACTATGTTCCCAGTAGAGTGATTTCATATTTGAAGGCCCAGGGGAAGGTTGGGAAGGGTTGTTTATCGTATTTGGCCTTTGTGAGGGATGTTGGAGCTAATACTCCTGCCATTGATTCTTTCCCGGTGGTGCGAGATTTTCTGGATGTGTTTCCTGCAGACATGCCGGGCATGTCGCACGACAGGGATATTGATTTTTGTATTGACTTGGTGCCGGGCACTCAACCCATTTCTATTCCACCGTATCGTATGACACCGACTGAGTTGAAGGAATTGAAAGAGTAGCTTCAGGAACTCCTTGATAAGGGTTTTATTAGGCCCAGTGTGTCGCCTTGGGGTGCTCCTCTCTTGTTTGTAAAGAAGAAGGATGATTCTATGCGAATGTGTATTGATTATCCCCAGTTGAACAAGGTTACAATGAAGAACAGGTATCCATTTCCACGTGCTGATGACCTATTTGATCAACTTCAAGGTGCCAGGGTGTTCTCCAAGATTGACTTGCGTTCAAGATATCATCAGTTCAACATTCGGGAGTCAGATATCCCGAAGACTGCTATCAGGACTCGGTATGATCATTACGAGTTCCTTGTGATGTCTTTTAGGCTGACCAACACCCCAGCAGCATTCATGCACTTGATGAACAACACCTGAGGACTGTGCTCCAGACCTAGAGGGAGGAGAAGTTGTATGCAAAACTTTTGCAGTGTGATTTCTGGCTAGATTCAGTGGCATTTTTGGGCCATGTGGTATCGAGTGAGGGGATCAAGGTAGATCCGAAGAAGATAGAGGCAGTTCAGAGTTGGCACAGACCGTCCTCTGCTACGGAGATTTGGAGTTTTTTTGGCTTGGCGGGGTATTACCGTCGATTTGTAGAGGGTTTCTTATCTGTTGCAGCACCTATTACCAGATTGACCCAGAAGGGTGCTCCGTTCAGGTGGACCGAGGATTGTGAGGAGAGCTTTCAAAAGCTCAAGATTGCTTTGACTACAGCCCCAGTGTTAGTGTTGCCTATTGGTTCAGGGTCCTATACCGTATATTATGATGCATTGCGCATTGGTCTCGGCGCGGTGTTGATGCAGGACGATAGGGTGATTGCCTATGCATCTAGACAGTTAAAGGTGCATGAGAAGAACTATCATGTCCATAACCTTGAGTTAGCAGCTATTGTCCATGCCTTGAAGATCTGGCAACACTATTTGTATAGTGTTCCTTGTGAGGTTTTTACCGATCACCGGAGTCTACAGCATATGTTTAAACAGAAAGATCTTAACTTGCGGAAGCAGAGATGGTTGGAGCTGCTTAAGGATTATGATATCACCATCCTCTATCATCCCGGAAAGGCCAATGCTGTGGCCGATTCCTTGAGTTTCAAGGCGTAGAGTTTGGGGAGTTTAGCATATCTACCAGTAGCAGAGAGGCCTTTAGCCTTGGATGTTCAGGCCTTGGCCAACCAGTTTGTCAGATTGGATATCTCGGAGCCCAGTCGGGTTCTAGATTATGTAGTTTCTTGGCCTTCCTGATATGATCGCATCAGAGAGCGCCAGTATGATGACCTTCATATGCTTGTCCTTAAGGACACGGTTCAGCTCGGTGATGCCAGATATGTTACTATTGAAGATAATGGGGTATTGCGAATGTAGGGTCGGATTTGTGTGCCTAATGTGGATGGGCTACGTGGGTTGATTCTTGAAGAGGCCCACTGTTCGCAGTATTCCATTCATCCGGGTGCCGCAAAGATGTACCAGGACTTGAGGCAGTATTATTGGTGGAGAAGAATGAAGAAGGATATAATGGAGTTTGTAGCTCGGTGCCTCAATTGTCAGCATGTAAAGTATGAGCATCAGAGACCGGGCGGATTGCTTCAGAGGTTAGAGATTTTAGAGTGGAAATAGGAGTGGATCACCATGGATTTTGTACATGGGCTCCCACTGACTTCGAGGAAGTTTGATGCTATTTGGGTGATTATGGATCGACTGATCAAGTCCGCGCACTTCATTCCAGTTGGGACTATTTATACTTCAGAGCAGTTGGCTGAGCTTTACATCTGAGAGATTATTCACCTACACTGTGTGCCAGTGTCCATTATTTCAGATTGGGGCACATTGTTCACATCGCAGTTTTGGAGAGCCATGCAGCGAGAGTTGGGTACCCAGGTTGAGTTGAGCACAATATTTCACACTCAGACGGACGGACAGTCCGAGCGTACTATTCATATATTGGAGGATATACTACGTGCGTGTGTCATTGATTTTAGGGGTTATTGGGATCAGTTTCTGCCACTCGCGGAATTTGCCTACAATAACACCTACCTGTCAAGCATTCAGATGGCTCCATATGAGGCTTTGTATGGGAGACGGTATAGATCTCCGGTGGGTTGGTTTGAGCCTGTGGAGGCTAGGCTATTGGGTACTAACTGGGTACAGGATGCTTTGGACAAAGTTAAGATGATTCAGGAGCGGTGTCGCATGGTGCAGTCTAGACAGAAGAGTAATGCCGACAGGAAGGTCCGTGATGTTGCTTACATGGTTAGGGAGAAGGTACTGCTCAAGGGTTCACCCATGAAGTGTGTTATGAAGTTCGGAAAGAAGGGCAAGTTGAGCCCTTGGTATATTGGACCATTTTAGGTACTTCAGTGGATTGGGGAGGTGGCTTACAAGCTTGCCTTGCCACCTAGTTTATCGAGTGTGCATCCAGTATTTTATATTTCTATGCTCCGGAAGTATGTCGGCGACCCGTCTTATGTTTTGGATTTCAGCACAGTTCAGTTGGATGGTGATCTGACTTATGATTTGGAGCCGGTGGCCATTTTGGATCGGCAGGTTCGAAAGTTAAGGTCAAAGAACATAGCTTCAGTAAAGGTGCAATGGAGAGGTCAGTCAGTTGGGGAGGCTACTTGGGAGACCGAGCGGGAGATACGGAGCAGATATCCACACCTATTTGAGACTCCAGGTATGTTTCTAGACCCGTTCAAGGACGAACGTTTGTTTAAGAGGGGGAGGAAGGTGCAAGGTCCTTTCCGCACCTACAATGCCGCAGATGCGGTTGGCTTTACGCAGAAGTGGAGTTGTGCTTGCCTGGGCAGGGCGCAGGTGCGAGGAATTAACCACATATGCGAGCCTGCAGGTGCTAGCGAGGCTCCGCATATGCGAAATTGAGAGAGGGGCCTGTTTCTGCAGAAGAGGATAGAAGGCCACAGAAGCGGCTCCATAGGTGCGGAACATGGAGCGCAGATGTGGGCCTGAGGAATTTAAGTGGCTTTCGCAGAAGTGGGTAATTGACCGCAGAAGCGGTTCCACAGGTACGGACATATGGCCACAGGTGCGAAAAGCCTGGGCAGATTATTAAAAATAAGGGTTCGCGATTTTGGCTTCATTTCAAACATTTCAAGCACGGTTTAGGCGATTTTTGAGATGGTTTTCGAGTAGATTCTTAAGGTAAGTCCCTTGTGCTTATTTTTGATAAATAATATTGCTTCCCCATTGATTTTCCCACCTATTTGGTGTGTCTTTAAGGTGTAGATTGGGAGTTTGAGGCTAGAGATTTGGAGAGTTTGATTTGGGGATTTGGGTGACGATTTGGTGTCGGATTTTGATAAATCTAGTATGGATAGACTCGTGGTTGAGTGGGATTTCGGGTTTTGTGACTTTTATCGAATTTCGAAATATGGGCCCAGGGGCTGGCTTTGGAGCCAATTTTTTATTTTGATTAATAACTTAGCATTTTCTTATGGAGTTGATTCCTTTAGTCCATATTGATTTTATCGCATTATTTATGGCTAGATTCGAGGAATTCAGAGGCCATTTCGCAAGGCAAGAGTGTGTTGGAGTAGATATTTGCTCGTATTGAGGTAAGTAATAGTTCTAAATTTGCTTCTAAAGGTACGAAACCCCGTATTACGTGTCATGTATTTGGTTTTGAGGTGATTCACATTCTAGGTGACGGGCGTGTGGGCGTTCACTGTAGGAATTGCGACTTGGTCAAATTCTGTGGAATCGTATAGTTGTATAATCTGTTGTTATTTGTACATTCTCCATGTATTAGAGAAATTTAACCACAAATCATGTTTAGACTACGTGTTGGCATTGTAAGGACCCACAGGTCATGTACATGTTGAATTATCTACTAAATTACTGTTTGTACTCAGTCACAGTTCATTTGTATATTACATCTCGGTCTCTATTGTTTATTTTTGATGCATCATATCATTGCGGTCTGGATGCTTAATATGAGTTCTGAGAGCCCGAGAGACTGGATAGGTTGACAACTGAGTGAGGCCGAGGGCGTGATTGTGAGGTATTATACTATAGCACGTGAGTTGTCCGTGCAATACGTGAGTTGTCCGTGCAACACGTGAGTTATCCGTGCAGATCCAGATATTATACTATAGCACGTGAGTTGTCCGTGCAGTACGTGAGTTATCCGTACGGATCCAGATATTATATTATAGAATATGAGTTATCCGTGCAAAATGTGAGTTGTCTGTGTATATTATAGTCCTTAGGATGAAGGAGCCTCGCCGGAGTCTGCACACACCCCCAGTGAGTGCAGGTACCTATTGAATGCGAGTGCCGAGTGCTGAGTGCTGAGTGAATGGGGAGGTTGAGTAACTATGGCCCTAAGAGGATGCATTTGATTTCATTATTGTTGCATTAACTGCCATGTATCATTGTTTGAAATTTACGAAAGATATTATACTCTGTTTCACTTGAACTGGTCATGGAATAACTGTTGACCTAATTTATCGAACTTGAGAGCATGCATGCTTATGTTGAAATCACTGTAATTAAACTATAACTGTGAAGCTCGTCACTACTTTCAGTTCTTTAGTTAGTATTGTTACTTGCTAAGTTGGTTGTACTCATACTATACCCTGCACTTCGTGTGTAGATTCAGGTATTCTCGGACACAGTGGGTGTTGATTTCCACGCACAATTGATCTTCTGGAGATTTTGAGGTAGCTGCAGACGTTTCACAGACCTTATTCCTCCTTCCCTGTCTTTCCACTTATTGTATTTGGTTTCAGATTTTCATAGACAATATTTTTCGGACTTGCGATGTATAGATGCTTATGTACTCAGTGACACCCCGATGTTGGGGATCCGCATTGTATTTTGGATTTCTATCCTATTTATGGAAAGTTGTTATCATTTAAACTATTTTAAATCCATTTTCTGTTAAGTGTTGGAGTTATTTCATAAATGTCGGCTTGCCTAGTACTACGATAGGCTCCATCACAATATGTTAGGATTTTGAGTCGTGACAGTACTCCCTCTGACTAAATTTATGTGATGCATTTAGGATTACGAGAGTCAAACAAGTTTTTCTTTGACTACGATTTTAATATATGCCCATTTATTATTTTTAATTTATAATTATTGTGACTATAATACTTTTTATGTCGCTTTTAAATATGTACATTTTATTTCATAATATTTAGGAATTTATCTCTAAATTTTAGTCAAGATGAAGAAGTTTAATTCTCGAAATTCGAATTGCTTCACCTAACATGGGACAAATGGAGTATTAAGTTTTTCTTCAACTAGATGCAAGGATTAAATGAGCAAGAGTTCCTTCTGTGTTAAGGATTGTAATCTCTTGTAATTTCATCTTAGGTACAAAAACGAAAGCCAACATAAACAACATGTTCTGCACTAAAACTAAAACGGCATTGTGTCCAATTGGAGTTGCTAAACCATCTTTTTCTTAGTACACTCATTGTAATCCAGCTAAATCTTTTTCTTAGTACATACACTATAACCCAACTAATTAGAATTCGTGGCACATAACACCCACTAAAAGAGAAGTGTTTTGTACCTGAATTATATGTGAATAATCTTAAGAACTCATTTTGTTTCAAATTAATCGGCATGTCTCATTTTTTATTTTATTGATATTCTTGGGTGTCACTATAAACTATGAAAAGGAAAATGAGAGGAATTGTTTGTTTTTTTTGCTTTCATTTACTTGGAGAAGAAAGTCCAGGGGCTTGAATAATTAGTGTTAAGAATTATCATGAGATGAATTATTCTCTTCACTCTAATCCTAGCCATTATTTATTTTCCACTAAAAATGCTCATAAAATATATTTTTTTCCTCACCCTAAAACTATATTTATACAAACCAATTAATAGAGGTTAGAAAATTAAAGTGGTGTTCAAGTGAATATTCTAATGGACCAACTAGCACCTTTCATGCGCAGGATACTAGTCAATAATGATATTCCTGACGCATATTGAATAAAAGATAAGTAGAATAATGCATAAAAATAATAAAAAAAAATAAAATATACGTTGAATACATAGACGACCCTTAAAATTATAGAAAAAAACTTTTATTTAGGCATTTCTGACTCATGCCATAACTTATTAGCCGCAAGATCTTTTTGCTCAAAAAAGAACATGTGAAAACAAAACGAGGAGCTCGCGAAACGAAAAACAGTAAAGACTTTAATGTAAACTAGTTAAGGGAGTGGTCAAGATCCCCTTCGAAGGCCCATGGAGTCTCATTTCGAATCTCTGCCTCTTCCTCTGGGGTGAAATCACTAGTGATATTGAATATCTTTCGAACAGCTTCAGGCGTCTTGTTCTTAATCCTATTAGCCACCGCCTCAGCACACAACTCAAGCAAACTATTGATGTCAAGGAAATTTGCGGCTTCTAAGATATTAAGAATGGTTTTTATGCTAATGCTCACAAATTCCTTGTCGAAGTTCTCGATTTCTTCTTCGTTGGAAGAAGTCGAGGAGTGCATCTTCATGTATTCAATGACCTTGATCAAGGTTTCTGTGTCGACCTTGTTGAGCGGGATGACGTTGGAGGAGCATCCATCCTCGACCATGTTCTTGATTGTTACAGACTGAATGGCGATGGATTCCTCCAACACAAACTCATCGCCATCTGAGGACTTCAGAGTCAAAAAACGTTTCTCAGTGGTCGATGATGATGCCTCTGCCATTGTTTAAATTTTGGGTCCACGATTATTTGCCTGTTAAACCATTCAAATATATACGAATCAGATGGGTAGGTTCTAATAAATAATTTTAAATACCAAATCAGATTATTATATATCGAATCTAATTAATATCTCTTGTTTTCGAAGGTTATTTAATTCAACTCTAAAGAATTAAATTTCTTCCTAAGTTTCATTTTGTAGGCAATCTAGCTTCAAATAAGATTTTTTAAAAGATATTTATTAGTTACTTCAAATGTAGCTTTATATCATGTGAATGTGACTTTATAGCAGATTATTTTTTAATATATATTTTAATCTGAATTTATGATGGATTCTAATTAGTGAAATTATAAGATTTTTAACTAAAGAGGACCATTGGCTTGCATAATATCTCTTGATATTTTTATTTTAGCTATTCAATAAAAAAATTACTTCCTAAATACCAGTTCTTATATAGTATTTATCTGGATACGGTGTTTAAATATCACTAGAAGACTGGATTTACTTGTTACCCTTTATAAGCAAGCTTGATTTTTTTTATAAAATAAATTGACTAATGTTGTATGTTAATGATCGTTGTGGAGGAAAATATTATAGCAATTATAAACTTAGCTTCATACTGTAAACATTATAGTCTTTTCGCATATAATGGTGTTTGACTAGATATGAAATTTAAGGAAAAACGATTATTGAGATGTATAAAAGTGTAACGACCCAATCGGTCGTTTTGAGTTTCGGCAATTTGTTCAGTGGTTCGGGTCTTGAATGACTTCATATTGTGTAATATGACTTTTGTGCATGTCGGATTTGATTTTCGAATGATTCCGAATGAATTTGGATTAGTTATTCTCACTTTAGAAGCTTAATTGGAAAATATTGATCGAGGTTTAAATTTTGTAAAAACGACCCCGCAGAGGTATTTTAATGGCTCTGATAGGTTCGTATCATGATTTTGGACTTGGGTGTATGCCCTGAATCGAATTTGGAGGTCCGTAGGTTGATTTGTGTTGTTTTCCAAAAGTTGGCAATTTAAAGACTTAGATTTTTTATAAGTTTGACCGTAGATTGACTCCATAGCTATCATATTTGGATTTTTATTTCGGGACATGGAATATGTCATTTTAAACTCGTTCGCAAAGTTTAGCGTCATTCCGAGTTGATTTGATAGGAATTGGATGCGCGATTGTGTTTTTAGAAGTTCTTGAATTTCATGTTGATTTCATGTGATTTGGAGGTCCAATTCATGGTTTCAGATGCTATTTTGATGATTTAATCGCTCAAACGAGTTCGTATTTGTCACGACCCAAACTCAACATGTCGTGATGGCGCCTATCACAGAAATAGGCAAGCCGACAACCACAAATACTATACATTTTTACATTTAAAACATGACGAGATAAGCTTAACAATGAAAAATCTCATAAATAACCGATAAAAAATACCACGTCTCAATACAAACTCCCCCAAAATTCGGGTATCATTGATTACATGAGCAACTAAATGACAATACAGTCAAAACTTCTAAAATAACTGTCTGAAGAGATAGAACAGTGTTAAATAAACTGAAAAGAAGGAGAGTCAAGGTCTGCGAACGCGAAAGCAGCTACCTCAAAAGTCTCCTAGTAGGGTATCCTCTAAGTCTAGCAACCACCGGGTCAAGCTGCACCTGGATCTGCACACGAAGTGCAGAGTGTAGTATGAGTACAACCGACCCAATGTACTCAATAAATAATACGACTAACCTTGAGCTGAAAGCAGTGGGGAGCTCAGAAAAGTACAGTCCAAAGTCAAATAATAACAGTATAGATATAACAGGAAAATGACAGTAATAACTCTGAGAAATCTCATAATCAGTTTGTACATAGTACGAAAATGTAGACATGCTTTCAAGTTCAACAGTTTAAGCTCAATACTAATAAAATATGTCAAGTATAACTAGCATGAGGAATGATATATCTTTATGTCTACATGTCAAATATGCATTTCACCAGTAATGCAACAAGGTGATAAACTCGTATACTCATGCTCTCGGAGTATTCAACCTCTGTCAGCACGCTCAATCACTCGGCACTTGCACTCAACACTCACTGCTGGTATGTCAGACTCCGGAGGGGCGGATCCTGCCCAAGCGCTAATATAAGCCAACATGGCATGTTGCGGCGTGCAGCTCAATCCCATAAATATCACTCACAATCAGGTCCTCGTACTCACTCAGTCATCAATCTCTCCAGTCTCTCAGGCTCACAAAACTCATACCAATCAGCCAAAACAAGGATACATGATGTAACAATAAGTGATACCAGAGACTGAGATACAATATGCAAATTATGAATGGAACTAGGTAAATAACTGCAATTTAAGCAAATAGCTCAACAACATGAACGACCTCTGTGGGTCCCAACAGTACCAACATATAGTCTAAACATAATTTCTAATATGGATCACAACTCGATTTCTCTAACATATGGAGATTACATAAATAACAGAAAGATTGGGTAACTACACAGTTCCACGAAATCATCTGAGTCATAATGTTTACGGTGCACGTCCACACGCCCGTCACCTAGCATGTGTGTCACCCCAACATCAACTACACAAGCACATAGTTTAGGGATTCATAACCTCAGTATCAAGTTTAGAGGTGTTACCTCAGACCGCACAAATCCCTATTTTAACAAGCCTTTTCCTCGCAAATCGGCCTCCGAACGACTCAAATCTAGCCACAAACAACTTAATACAATCCTATAGGAATCAACTCCATTCGGTAAAGCTAAGTCCTTTAACAAACGTCAAAAACTCAACCCTGGGCTCACGTCTTGGAATCCAATAAAAATTAAAAAATTCGAATACCCATTCAACAACGACTCCAACCATACCAAAATCATCCAATTCCGACCACAAAACGCCTTGCAAATCCCCAAAATCCGGTCTATGAAGTTTAACAAATTTTCCCCAAATTTTCCAATTCAATACACTAATTAAATGGTAGAAACAATGACAGATTCATGTATATCAACCAAATCCAACTTAGAATCACTTACCTCAATCAACTCCTTGAAAATCCCTTAAAGAATCCCCAAAGTCCGAGGTCTCTAGCTCAAAAATATGAAAAATAGGTTCAAATCCTCGATTTCGAAATAAATCACTGCTGCCAAGGTGCCCTTCTTTCCGAACGCGGTAAGTGCCTCGCGTTCGCGAAGCATAAAATACTCAGCTTCCAAAGCCCCCTCATGAACGCGATGAACACAGAACTAAGGCCTACGTAAATGCGGCCCCCCTCTCGCAAACACGAAGGCTTACCATCCTGGTGCCCCACTTGCCTCATCCTGCTAACCGTCCGGCCTCTGATGCAAACCGTCCGGCCTCTGATGCTCGTACTTCACTTTCTTACCGTTCAAGCACTGAGCTACAAACTCCACTATGTATTTCTTCATTCTCCTCCACCAATAGTGCTGCCTCAAGTCCTGATACATCTTCGCGGGACCCGGATGGATGGAATACCGCAAACTGTGGGCCTCCTCAAGAATCAACTCACATAACCCATTCACATTGGGCATACAAATCCGTCCCTGCATCCGCAACACCCTGTCATCTCAAATAGAAACCTCTTTGGAATCACCATGCTGAACTGTGTCCTTAAGGACAACCAAATGGGGATCGTCATACTGACGCTCTCTGATGCGATCATATAAATAAAATTGAGAAACCACACAAGCTAGAACCAGACTTGGCTCTGAAATATCTAACCTCACAAACTGATTGGCCAAGGCTATAAATTTGATGCACGTGGTCTCTCACCAACAGGAATATATGGAAGGCTACCCATGCTCACCACCTTCCTACTCAAGGCGTCGACCACCACATTGGCCTTCCCGTAATGATATAAAACGGTAATATCATAGTCTTTTAATAGCTCCAACCATCTCTGTTGCCTCAAATTTATATCCTTTTGCTTGAACAAGTGCTGGAGACTTCGATGATATGTAAATACCTCACAAGACATGTCGTATAGGTAGTGCCTCCAAATCTTCAATGCATGAACGATGGCTGCCAACTCCAAATCATAAATAGGGTAGTTCTTCTTATAAGGCTTCAACTGGCGTGAAGCATAAGCAATCACTTTACCCTGCTACATCAAGACACACCCAATACCTATCCAAGAAGCGTCACAATACACTGTATAAGAACCCAATGCAAAAGGCAAAACTAGAACTGAAGTTGTTGTCATGGAAATCTAGAGCTTCTGAATGCTTTCCTCACACTCATCCGACCACTTGAATGGAGCACCCTTCTAGGTCAACCTGGCTAAAGGCACAACAATTGACGAGAAACCTTCCACGAAGCGACGATAATATCCAGCCAAGCCAAGAAAACTCTGAATTTCAGTAGCTGAAGATGGTCTGGGCCAACCCTCAATCGTCTTCTGATCCACTTTGATCCCCTCACTGGGAACTACGCGCCCCAAGAACACCACCAAACGGAGCCAAACTCATACTTGGAGAACTTAGTATAAAGATTCTCCTCCCTCAACATCTGTAGTACAATCCTCAAATGATATGCATGTTCCTCCTGGCTACGTGAGTACACTAGGATATTATAAATAAATACTATGAAAAACGAATCAAGATACAATTGGAACACATTGTTCATCAAATGCATGAATGCTGCTGGGGCATTGGTCAACCCAAAAGACATATCAAGGAACTCATAATGACCATAGCGAGTCCTGAATGTTGTATTCAGAATATCCGAGTCCCAAATCTTCAACTGGTGATACCCAGACCTCAAATCAATCTTATACAACACTCTAGCTCACTGAAGCTAGTTAAATAAGTCATCAATGCATGGAAAATGATACTTGTTCTTCATTGTAACTTTGTTCAACTATCTATAGTCAATACACGTCCGCATAGAACCATCCTTTGTTTTCACAAACAACATTGGTGCACCCTAAGGCGACACACAAGTCCTAATGAACCCCTTATCAAGAAGCTCCTGAAGCTGCTCTTTCAATTCCTTCAACTCTACTATTGCCATAAGGTACGGAGGAATAGAAATGGGCTGAGTGTCGGGCACCAAGACAATACCAAAATTAATATCCCTGTCGGATGGCATGCCCGACAGGTCTGCAGGAAACACATCCAGGAAGTCTCGCACTACCGGGACACAATCAATGGTAGGAGTATCAGCACCAACATCCCTCATAAAAGCCAAATATGACAAACACCTCTTTCCAGCCATTCGTTGGGCCTTCAGTTATGAAATCACCCTACTGGGAACATAGTCCAAAGAACCTCTCCGCTCGATCCTAGGTAACCGCGGCATTGCCAATGTCATGGTCTTAGCGTGACAATCCAAGATAGCATGACATGGGGACAACCAATCCATGCCCAGAATAATAGAATCCCACATAGCGAAATCAACCATACTAAGCAATAAGAGATCAACTCTCATCTCCAATCCCCCAATAGTCACCACACAAGACCGATACACATGGTCCACAACAATAGAATCACCCACCAGTATATATGAATTGGCACAACTAACGACTCATGGGGCATATCCAAATAACGAGCAAAATATGATGATACATACGAATAAGTGGAACCCGGGTCAAATAATATGGAAGCATCCATATGGCATACTGAGACAATACCTGTGATCACTGCGTATGAAGCAACGGCCTATGGCCTGGTAGGGAAAGCATAGCATCGAGCCTGACCGCCATCTAATCGGCCTCCCCCTCTAGGGTAACCTCTAGCTGCATGAGCCCCACCCTAAGTTGGCTGAGCGGGTGGTACGGTAACTGGTGCGAAAGCCATAAACTAACCCCTCTGCTGAACTGGGCCTCCAAAACGATGGGGACACTGCCTCAACACATGTCCAAACTCCCCGCACTCGAAGCAACTCCAATCCGCCAAAAGTGGTGAAGACTAAATCGGACCCCGAGAAACAGAATAACTACTAAAAGAACCTGGCACTGATGAACCTTGAACTGATGGAGCATGAGATGAACTCTGGGCTGGGATGGCACTAAGAGAAAACTGACCCAGACGAGCATTATATCAACTATGGCTAGCTGATGCACCACGATGAATTGGACAAGCCATTTGCGCGGCCCTATATGGACTACCCCTGCCATGGTAGGACTGCCCTCCAGAGGAAACACCGCTGAAACCACCCAAACCACGAGGCCTCTTGGCCTTTCTCTCCTTACGCTCCTGACTACGGACCTAGCTTAGTCTCCTAGCAATATTAACCACCTCGTTGAACCTAGCACCCGATGAATTCTCCTAAGTCATGATAAAGCATAGTCCATAATTGAGACCATCAATGAACCTCCTAATCCTTTCTCTCTCTATGGGAACCAACCAGAGCGCGTGACGAGCCAACTCTAAGAATCTTATCTCATACTGTGTCATGGACATACCCTCCTGGCGTAGCTGCTCAAATTGCCTACGCAACTCCTCCCGGCGGGTCTGTGGAACAAACTTATCCAAGAAGAGAATGGAGAACTCATGCCACGTAAGTGGTGCAGCACCAGCTGGCCTGCTCAACTCATAGGCCTCCCACCATCTGAAGGCTTCTCCTAACATCCGAAAAGTAGTCCTGAGCATCCTCTGACTCAGCCCCACTGAAAGATGGCAGCTTGAGCCTCCCAAACCTTTCTAGCATGTTCTGCTCCTCGTAACTCATAGGTGGACCCACCTGGGCCCGTGCAACTGTAACCGGCTGGGCTGTTAGTAGCCCTAGTGTCCCTGAACTACCTGCTCTGGAGTACGGGCGGCGGGAGTCTGAGCACCTCCTTCGTCCTCAGAAGTGGCTGGCGCAGACGAAATCGAAATCGCCTGAGCAAGTCTAGTGCAAATAGCTGGTGCCTGAGCTGGTCTCACCGGCTCAACCACATCTGGTATCTGCTCCTTAGCTGGAGCAACTAGTGGCTCCACGGGCGTTGCTCTAGCTGCTGTATAAGCTGCACCTCAGCTTCTAACGTGGCCTCGGCCTCTAGTGGCCCTAGCTGGTGGTACTGGTGGCCGTTTACCCGATATGGTAACATGTGTCATCACCATCTGTGAGAGAATAGAATAACAGAAGTTTCATTTTTGGAATCAACAAATCTGCATGACAAGAATACAAGAAGGTGATGTTTTCCTAATGGTTTGGTAGCCTCTCAAAGATAAGTACAGACGTCTCTGTACCGATCCGCAAGACTCTACTAAACCACCATATGACTCTTGAAACAAGGATACATGATGTAACAATAAGTGATAATAGAGATTGAGATATGATATACAAGTAATAAATGCGACTGAGTACATAACTGTCATTTAAGCAAATAACTCAACAACAAGA
This sequence comes from Nicotiana otophora, assembly GCA_000715115.1. Classification (NCBI taxonomy): domain Eukaryota; kingdom Viridiplantae; phylum Streptophyta; class Magnoliopsida; order Solanales; family Solanaceae; genus Nicotiana; species Nicotiana otophora. The sequence continues at coordinate 160,882 of AWOL01S0009843.1, forward strand.
ACGACCTCTGTGGGTCCCAACAGTACCAACATATAGTCTAAATATGATTTCTAACATGGATCATAACTCGATTTCTCTAACACATGGGGATTACATGAATAACAACAAGATTGGGTAATTACAAAATTCCACAAAATCATCCGAGTCACAATTTCTATGGTGCACGCCCACACGCCCATCACCTAGCATGTGTGTCACCCCAACATCAACTACACAAGCACGTAGTTTAGGGATTCATACCCTCAGTATCAAGTTTAAAATTGTTACTTACCTCAGACCGCGCACATCCCTACTCCAATAAGCCTTTGCCTCGCAAAACAGCCTCCGAACGACTCGAATCTAACCACAAACAACTTAATACAATCAATACAAGCTATATGAATCAATTCCATTCGATAAAGCTAAGTTCTTTAACAAAAGTCAAAAAGTCTAACTCAAAGAGTCAACCCCAGGTCCACATCTCGGAATCCAACAAAATTTACAAAATCCGAACACCCATTCAAGAACGAGTCCAACTATACCAATATCATCCATTTCTGACCACAAATCGCCTTTCAAATCCCCAATATTCGGTTTATGAAGTTTCACAAATTTTTCCCAAAATTTCCAACTCAAAACACTAATTAAATGGAATAAAACAATGATAAATTCATGTATATCAACCAAATCCGAGTTAGAATTACTTAACCCAATCAACTCCTTGAAAATCCCTTTAAGAATCGCCCAAATCCGAGTTCTCTAGATCAAACATTCGAAAAATGGGTTCAAACCCTCGATTTTGAAATAAATAACTCCTTCCTAGGTGCCCTTCTTCGCGAATGTGGCAAGTGCCTCGCGTTTGTGAAGCACAAAATACTCAGCTGCCAAAATTACTCTTACGCGAATGCAAGGGCTCCCTCACGAACGTGATGAACACAAAACCAAGGCCTGCGCGAACACGACTCCCTCCTACGAACGCGAAGGCTTACCAGCCTGGTGCCCCACATGCCTCATCCTTCTACGCGAATGCGATCACCCCCTCGTGATCACAATGAACAAGCTCCCTAAATCTTTGTGAATCCATGGCCATCTTCGAGAACGCGAAGAACAAAATTCACCTACCACCCAGATACCCTTCGCGAATGCGAATAAGGAAACCAGACATCAGAATTCTTGCAGTTCAACAAGGCCAAATTCAATCTGAATCTCAGCTGAGGCACCGGGGACCCCATCTAAACATACCAACACATCCTAAAATATTATACAAACATAGTCGGGGCCTCAAATCACATCAAACAATATCAAAACATGAATCTCACCCCAATTCAAGCGTAATAAAACTAATGGATTTCAAACTTCTACAATCGATGCCGAAACCTATCAAACCAACTCCAATTGACATTAAATTTTTCACACAAATCATAAATGACACAACAGACCTATTCTTACTTTTAGAACCAAAATCTGAGCCCAGTAACAACCAAGTTCACTCTCGATCAAACTTTTCACCTTTCCAAACCTTCAACTTTTCCAACATTCGCCAATTCAAGCCAAAACGACCTACGGGCCTCCAAATCAAAATTCGGACACACTCCTAAGTTCAAAATTACCATACAGAGCTATCGGAACCATCAAAACTCTATTCCAGATCCATTTATAAATAAGTCAATATTCGGTCAACTCTTTTAACTTAGACTTCCAACCTTGGGACTAAGTGTCCCAATCAATTCCGAAACATCCCCGGAACCAAACCAACCACCCTGATAAGTCACATAATAACAACGAATATAAAATAATTAATAAATGGGAAAATGGACTATAATACTCAAAACTGTCGGCCGGATCATTACAGTATATTATTTTTAGATTTGTGTTAAGTTTGGTATGGATCCCCAAGGGCTTGGGTGAGTTTCGAACACGTTGCGGAGTGTTTGATAGAGTTAAGTTCTTTTGGATTTATTCATTGGTGCCTCAGGTCTCGCATTTACGAGATATGAGTTGCAATTGCGATGTTTGGCTTGAGTTTGATGTGTTCGCATTTATGAAGGGGTCTAGGATTAACAATGATTTCTTTTGGGAAGGTCCACTATTCGCGATTGCGGACTTCTCATCGCATTTGCGATGACAGCAGGGATAGGAAGAGTTTCGCTTTTGCGAAAATTTCTTTGCATTTGCCTGGTTCATATTTGTGAACCCCAGGTCGTATTTGCGATACCTGCGACTAGACAAAAAGGTGAGGGATGGGAGTTTAATCTCATTTTCATATTTTGGAACCCTAGACTCGATAGGAGGCAATTTTAAAGAGGAATATTCATTTACAAACTTTGGATAAGTGATTCTAATCTATTTCTAATCATATTCCATCAATATATCTTAGATTGTAACATCAAAAGCATGTGAATCAAAGTGAAAATTTATGAAACTTTGTCAAGTTTTGAAAAATAAGAATTTGAGTTTTAAGAGTCGATTTGGACTGAGATTTTGAAATTAATCACATATATGAAATAGTGGGGTCATGGGTAGTCGCAATCTTCCATTGGACTCAAGTTTTGACCAGACGAGCCTGGGGTTGACTTTTGTAGACTTTTGAGCAATTTTGTAAAGGCCATAGCTTTAATTATTGGAATTGATTTCACTTGCATTATTTGATGTTATTGAGTTGATTTTGGTTAGATTTGAATCGAGCGAAGGTGAATTGTAAAGGAAAAGCTATTTTAGAGTGTTAATTGAGGGTTTTTGAGGTAAGCATCTTGCCTAACATTGTGTGGGAGAATTTTTCCATAGGGCTTGGTTTATTTGTACTATTTGAACTACATGAAAGACGTGTACACGAGGTGATGAGTGTGTGCACGACTTATATGTAGAAATTTGACCGATCTAGACTCATAAGTTCTTATGTACATTAAAATAAAGTTGTCTTATCATGTTAAATCCTCCACTACTAAGTTTACCCTTACATGTCTTATTTGTAGTTGATTGGTTCATGTTCCACCCTTTATTACCAAATATACTCTTATATGCCTTAATTGATGTTATTGTTATCTCTTCCATTGTTGACTTATTCTTATTTGAAGTCATTGCTACATGTTATCTCTCCTATTGTTGAGTTGTTCTTAATTTGAAACATTGTTACATATTATCTCTCTTATCGTTGAGTTGTACTTATTTGGAATCATTGTTACATGTTATCTCTCTTATCATTGAGTTGCACTTATTTGGAATCATTGTTACATGCAATCTCTTATCGTTGGGTCATTCTTATTGGGAATCATTGTTACATGTTATCTCGCCTATTGTTGAGTTACTCTTATTTTATATCGTTGTTGCATAATATCTCTCTCATTGTTGAGTTATTATTGTTGAAACCATTGCTACTTGTCATGTCTTTCATTGTGAGCCCATTCTAAGTTTGTTTGTGTTTTGTAATTCTTGTGTTGATTTACTTGCCGTACTTTCGTGTTATTGTTGTTGTTGTTGATGTTGTACTCAATGTTGTTAAGTCGAGGGCTATGTGTGGTTGTGGTATTGGAATTTTTATGATGAAATATTGTGGCATATAGGCACATATGGTGTGAGTTGATGTATTGTATTGTTATGTTTTTGGCACACGTGATACTGTCGAGAGGACTATCGGGGTGTTTGCACGTGAGTTGTCCGTACTATTGTTATTATTGATATTTACACATGTGACATGACATGGAGGAATGTGTGTATGTGTGTGTATATATATCTCTGTGTGTGAGTGAGTGTGTGTTGGTTTGCGCATGTGGAAAGACAAGGTGAGAATATAATTATGTGCATGTGACAAGATAAAACGGGCATTTACTTTATGGTTGTGCACGTGGCGAGATAAGGGGTTGTGTCGGGGATGATTTGTGATGGCCTGGGGGCATTGTTATTGATGATATTTGTGTAGTGGTGTACCTACCTTGTATGAGTCATGCATTTTACGTCTAGTTGTGTCGTTCCTATGTGCCATACGTTGTCCCTGCTCTTACTTGTTGACTCAAGTTGTGACAAAACACTTGGACAAGCATACACGTAATTATTCACTCATATCGTTTTAAGAAGATGAACCCTGATGTTTATTGATCATTTACATATATTCTCGTATAATTGCCTTATGTGTGAAAGTTGTACTAATGGCGCGTGAGCTGTCCATGCGGATATGAGATATTTACGTTGTTAGCATGTGAGTTGTCCGTGCGGTTATGAGGTATTGTTGTTGCTAGCACATGAGTTCTCCGTACGGATATGAGATATTGTCATTCTCTTAGCACGTAAGTTGTCCGTGCAAATATGAGGTACTAATGGTATTGACATGTGAGTTGTCCGTGTCGCATGCGAGTTGTCCATGCGGTTGTGAATTTTAATCTGGGCACAAGATGCCAAGTGATTAGGGTTCATGTCTTGGGACCCGCGAATTGTGATTATAAGGTATAGCAACTCGGAAAAATTCTTGTATAAATCTTGTGCGAAAACGGTTGTTTTTTGGGTGGTTACTTGTTTCTCCTTACTTGATTTGACCGGACTTTAACTGTATTCAGCTTACTCTACGGCGTTATTATCCGTTTGTTCCTTGTTGTTAATTGTTGTTTCTAGTTCTTAACGTGAGTATCGTAACATTATTCTTATCATGTTTAGCTTTATATTGTTCTCTATTAGTTTTATATTCATAATTGTATATATTATTAAGTTTAGTAAGTGTCTTGACTGTCCCTCGTCATTACTCCACCGAGATCAGTCTTGATACTTACTGGGTACCACTGTGGTGTACTCATGCTACACTTGCTGCACATTTTTATGCAGATCCAGGTGCTTCGGAGTTTGTTAATTATTAGCTAGCTGATCGGGCATTGCTGTAGAGACTCAAGGTATACTTGCCATCGTGTTCGCCGGCCTATGAGTCACCTTCTGAAGTTTATTTTATTATGTTTATTTCTTTTACATAATAGTTGTACTTAGAAATTTTCTAGTGAACTCAGTAGAACTTATGGCTTGTACTACCGATTTTGAAAAGTGTGTTGTTGGGATTCTATTTGAGTAGATTATATCTATTTATCAAACTTGCTTTAGTATTTTACTAATTATTTTGTTAAGTTATTATTAAAGTTAGGCTTACCTAGTCGTAGAGTATAGGTGCCATCACAACATCCTACGGAGGGAAATTGGGGTTGTGAGAAAAGGATATAGTTACTACTTGTGATCTTGAGCATGTCATAATATTTTTATCATTATTAGAGTATGTCATGAAGGATATAATTAGAAGTTTAAAATTAAAAAAAAAATTAAATGTGAAAATGAGTCATTATTTACTAAACGACTAATATAAAAAGAGTATCTTATAAAATGAAACAAAAAAATATGTATTAAATTTTTAAAACTAGAATGGTCAAATGAAATTGAATCTTAAATGTTGTAACAACAAGCACAACCAAATGTTTTCAGCTCACAGGCGGATCTAGAGTTTAAGGTTCTTATTACCAAGTCCGTTACACTTTTGAACTTATGGGTTGAAAATTTAATATTTGTTGAAATTTTAATAATTTTTAAACATATATATAAGTATTGATTTAGTTTAACCGAGTGAAATGAGCTCCATTGACTTCTGTTTCAGGTCAACTAAAGAAAAAGCTAATAGCTTCAAGTGGTCTCAATTAGAGTCCAAAGAATCTGATGTAACCTATACTGATGATGCACTATCAGCTACAACGACCAGATCTTTGTTCTCAATTTCAGAGGCAAATGATGAAGAGTTGCCATTATCAAGTCCAACTAATAATGGGCAACTAATAATCAGAAAAGTATGAAGAAGTTATGGCCGATAAAGAAGCACAATTGGAGAAGTGGTTGGGAGGGATTGACAATCGTAATGCTGGTCCCGGAGAAAATAAGCTTGGTTAAGTCTCAACCTGAAATATACTTCTCTCACTAGGGAGATCTTTGCTTGTATCATATATTCATTATCTTTGTACTAAAAAAATAAATGTTATAGAGATATTTTAATAGTAAGGGAAACAGAAATGAAAGACTCAAGTTTGATGGTCTTGATATTTGATCCTGCTTATCAACAAGTAAATTTAAATGTGCATAAATGTGACTCCCTCTCACTAAATTTATGTAATGCAGTTAGGATTTCGAGAGTTAAACAAGTTTTTGTTTGACCACGATTTTAACATATACTTATTAAATATTTTGAATTGTTAAGTATCCTGGCTTATAGTACTTTTTATGTCGTTTTCAAATATGTAAACTCTATTTCAAAATATTTGGAGATTCTATGGCTGAATTCACGGTTAAAATTAAGAAGTCTGATTCTTGAAATTCAAATTACATCACATAAATTAGAACGAACAGATTATTAAGTTATTTTTCAACTAAATGGGAGGAATGAATGAGCAAGAGTTCCTTCTGTATTGAGGATTGTTTTCTCATGAAATTTCATCTTAGGTACAAATGAGAAATCCAACCTAGATTGCATGTTCTCTACTAAAACCAAAATGGCACCGCATCCAATTGGAGTTGCTATACTATCGTTTTCTTAGTACTCGCATTGTTGTTCAACTAATTAGAATTTGTGGCGTATAATACCCACTAAAAAAAAATTCCTATCAGAATTATAAGTGAATAATCTTAGAAACCAGTTTGTTTCAAATTAATCTTCATATGTCATTTTTTATTTAATTGATATTCTTGAGTGTCACTGCAAACTATGGAAACGAAAATGAGAGAAAGTTTTCCTTTTATGGCTCTCATTTGCTTGGATAAGAAAGTACAAGGGCGTGAATTATCGGTGTTAGTGATTCTCACGAGATTGATTATTTTCTTCACTCAAATCCACTATAAATATTCAGAAAACATATCTTTTCTACACCCTAATGGGAATTTATCAATATTAATTAATGGAATTTATCAATATTAATTAATAGATTTTACAAAAAATATAGTAGAGTTCAAGTGAATAATTACCTAATGGAAGAACTAGCACCTTTGATGGGTAGAGTACTAGTCAACAATGATATTCCTAACACATATCGAATAAAAGAAAAGTAGAATAATCACTATAAAAAAAATTAGAATTAGTTACGAACGTCGTCGCTAATCTATCGCTAAACCGTCCATATCTAGCAGAATTTCTTGATAATCTGTCGCTAAATGAGATTAGCAACAGATTTTTCTGTTTAGCTAAAGAATTTGTCCGTCGCTAAAACCATATATTTTAGTAGTGAATGCATGAAAAATATTTAAAATAAACAACATATATAATAAATATATCTTGAATACATAGACGACCCTTACATTTATCAAAAGAAATTATTTAGACACTCTGACACATGCCATAACTTATTGGACGCAAGATCTCTGCTCAAAAGAGAAGAGGCACAAACAAAACTAGAAGCTTACGAAACGAAAAGCAGTAAAGACACAAATATAAACTAGTCAAGGGAGCGATCAAGATCCCCTTCAAAGGCCCATGGAGTGTCATTCCGAATCTCTGCCTCTTCTAGTGGGGTGAAGTCACTAGTGACATTGAAAATCTTCCGAACAACTTCAGGCATCTTGTTCTTAATCCTATTATCCACCGCCTCAGCGCACAACTCAATCAAACTATTGTTGTCAAGGAAATTTGCAGCTTCTAAGATTTTAAAGATGGTTTTGAAGCTAATTCTCACAAATTCGTTGTCGAAGTTCTCAATTTCTTCTTCATTTGAAGAAGTGGAGGAGTGCATCTTCAGGTAATCGATGATCTTGATCAAGGTTTATGTGTCGACGTTGCTCAGTGGGATGACACTAGAGGAGCATCCATCTTTAACCATGTTCTTGATTGTTACAGACTGAATGGCAATGGATTCTTCCAACTCAAACTCATCAACATCTGACGACATCAGAGCCAAATACTGTCATGACCCAAAATCCGACTAGTCGTGATGGCACCTAACCCACCCGCTAGATAAGCCACTTAACCACTAACCAATTCCAATAATAATTAATAAAGCAATTTAAGTAAAGAATTATCTTAATCTTATACATTCCTCAAGAACTGGTAGTACAAATCATGAGCTTCTAAGAATAGAATTTACAAAGCTGATATGAAGTAAAATACATCTTCTGTTTGAAAAGTACATAAACAAAGTCTTTATAAATCTAAGGCTACCATGAACAAGAGGCAACTACAATAGGAACGCAGGTACATCTTCAAATCTGGCAACCATCGAGCACAGCAACAACAACAGCCAACATATGCACGCAATGTGCAGAGGTGTAGTATCAGTACAACCGACCCCATGTACTGAGTAAGTAACAAACCTAACCTTAGGTTGAAAGCAGTGACGAGCTGGAACATAGGTCGGGTCCAACACCAATAACCAATAGCAGTTCATAATAATGTAGGGCATATAAATAAGAAAGCAATTCAGAAATAAAAATGCTCAGTTTTATTACAATTTTCGAAAAATAGTTCTGCTTTTCAAAAATAACAGTGAAAACCCAAATCCTTTACCGAAATCGTCGAAAAGTAAAAGATAGTTTGAAAACTGTAAATTTTTCCAAAAATCCTTTCCAAAATAAGTAAGATGTTTCATTTCCTTTCCAGATAGCAAGTGTGAAATACCATTCTATACTCATATATCAATGTGTGTAAAAGTCATAAATGACGTGATACCGTACAACATGAGGAAAAATGCATCTTTATGCCTGTATGTCATGCGTGCATGCCAATGCCATGTATCTCAGAGATGAACCATGCATTCACACTCTCATAATACTCAATCTCACTATCGCACACTTTCCACTCATCATGCTCAACCACTCGGTATTGTATATGGCCCATACGGCCCAGGGAATATCCATTCTGAAATATATACATTACTGACCATCAGTCACTTAGTACCGAGGAAGGCCAATCCGGCCCCAAGGAGAAGATCCATCTCCAGGTATATAATACTTCAGACAAATCCATGTCCAGGGAAATCCATCCCTCAATAATATCATCCGCGTTCACTGGGGTGTGTTACAGACTCCGGGGGGGCTCCTACAGCCCAAGCGCTATCATAAGCTAGATCCAGACATAAATCAATATAGCATGCTGCGGCGTGCAGCCCGATCCCATAACTGTCACTCATAATCAAGCTCTCGGCCTCACTCAGTCATCAATCTCTCCAATCTCACTCACGGGCTCACAATGTCATGAAACTAGCCCGATAACAATGATATGATGTATCAATAATAACAACTGAGACTAAGATATGATATGAATGCATGAATATGACTGAGTATAAAATATCAATGGAATCAGTGAGATGACAGCAAGAAACGACCACTATGGCTCGCAACAGTATCGACATAAATCCTAAACATGATATCTAGCATGATTTTAGTGGTCGCAACAGTATCGGCATAAATCCTAAACATGATATCTAGCATGATTTACAGCTCAATTACGTTATCACATGGTAAAAATACGGATATCAACAAAATAGGGCCACTATTCAGTGCCATGGAAACAACAGAGTCCCAATTCACATGGTGCACGCCCACACGCCCATCACCTAGAATGTGCGTCACCTCAACACAAATCACATAACACGTATTTTGGGGTTTCATACCCTCAGCTCCAAGATTAGAATAGTTACTTACCTCGAACAAGCCAATTCAAATAACGAGCAAGCCAAGCGATGCTCCAAAATGCCATCCCGCTTGTTCCGACCTCCGAACAGCTCGGAACTAACCAAAAATAACTCAAATACATCAAAAAATTCTAAAGGAACCAATCCCTATCAAAAAGGTCGAATCTTTAATCAAAAGCCCAAAATCGGCCAAAAATCATACCGGGGCCCACGCCTCGAAACTCAACAAAACTCACAAAATCCGACAACCCATTCAATTAAGAGTCTAACCATACTAGTTTCACTCAAATCCTACTCCAAATCAGTGTTCAAAACTCAAAAATTCATATTATGAAACTTTAGGCCAAAACCCCCAATTTCTCTTTAAAGTTCATCAACCAATTGCCAAAAATGAAGATAGATTCATGAAATGTAATTAAAACTGAGTATAGAATACTTACCCCAATCCTTGTGATGAAATTTGCTTCAACAATTGCCTCAATCCGAGTCCCACATCTTGAAATATGAAAAAAGAACCAAAACCTCGATTTTTATAACTCTGCCCAGCTATTCCGCATTTGCGGTTAAAATGTCGCATCTGCGACCTCTGCTTCTGCGGATGATGCCTCGCATCTGCGAAGACCATGGAGACAGGCCCTTCCGCACCTGCGGATACACCTAGCTTCTGCACAAGCGCAGGTGCGCCAACAACTTTTGCTTCTGCACCACTTGCCGCTCTGCGGCCCCACTGCCGCTTCTGCGACCACCGCAACTGCGCAAACCNCCCATGGAGACTGGCCCTTCTGCACCTGCGGATAACCCTCGCTTTTGCGCACACGCAGGTGAGCCAACAACCTTCTCTTCTGCGCCACTCGTCGCTTCTGCGGCCCCACTGTCGCTTCTGCGACCATCGCACCTGCGCAAACCAGCCGCAGGTGCGGTCACACCAGAACCAACAGAAATGAACCTTAGCCAAAATTTTAAGAATGCTCCGAAATCAATCCGAAACACGCCCGAGTCCCTCGAGACCACGTTCAAATATACCAACAATTCCCATAATATAACACGGACCTACTCGAGGCCTCAAAACATATATAACAACATCGAAACGACGAAAAATGCCTCAATTCGAAATCATTTAACTTTGAAACTTCAACTTCCACAACCTATGTCGAAACCTATAAAATCACGTCCGATTGATCTAAAATTTTGCACACAAGTCACATTTGACATTACGGACCTGCTCCAACTTTCGGAATCGGAATCCGACCCCGATATCAAAAAGTCCACTCCCGATCATATTTTCCAAAATTCCAACTTTCGTCATTTCAAGCCAAATTCAACTACGGACCTCCGAATCATAATCCAGACGCGCTCCTAAGTCCAAAATCACCCAACGGAGCTAACAGAACCATCAAAATTCAAATCCGAGGTCAAATGCTAAAAAGTCAAAATTGGTCAACTCTTTCGAATTTAAAGCTTCAACAATGAAATTCATTCTTCCAATTCGATTCCGAATAACTTGAAAATCAAAACCGACGATTCACATAAGTCATAATACATCATATGGAGCTACTCATGCCCGTAAACTACCGAGCAAAGTGCAAATGCTCAAAACGACCGGTTGGGTTGTTACATCCTCCCCCACTTAAACATGCGTTCGTCCTCGAACGTGCCCGGAGTTGTTCCAAAAGCCATCAAATCGCCGTGTAACCTTACCATGCACATACCCGGGGGTGATCCCAAGTCACCCTATCCTATATAGGTCTGATAACACAACATAACTGAAATTTCATAATTCAACCTAGCCCATAAGCCTTAGAACCAAATTTCCACATCCGAAAATTTTGAAAAGATCAGAATCTCGCATCTACACACTGTATAAGTCTGAACAAGTTGAATCCAGTCATAGCCATAACTTAAGATGAAATCACATGATATACCACATAACTCAAACACTTATAGCGAAAATTTCTAATCACAGTAGCTGCTCAAAACAACCCAATGCTGGTAATAAACCTCTTATCAAACAAAGCCTCGTTATAAGACCTTCACGTACTACCAACGATGAAAGAAACACGCAGAAACTCATAACCATTCGCCAGATCAACAAGTTGTGGAACTCCCTCTCCTTCGATAGGAACTATAGCAAATTTCTAAGCCGATCAACATTAATATCCTTCCAAATATACAGCAATCAGATCCGATAGCACCTATTCTACTACGATGACCTCATCCCATCTAACATAATCACTCTAGTGACATGACACATCAATACAGCTTAAAGCCACAATCTGTGCACCAAATAACAATATTCCAAATGTACTCAATCCTAAAAATGCCTCAAACGAGAGGACTGTCCCGCCAACTTAACAAGTACCTTCACAACACCATGCTAAGAGCCTAGCACACACCGTAGAACCAAAACACACGAATCCAACACAAGGGATCATATCTCAACATAACTTCGCTGCAATGCGTGACCCCGTCCAAACGCTGGTCCATATTATATACCTCGAGCCACCTTGCTCAAAATCATTAACCACGCGAAATTCGACATCAAGTACCCAAAGTGCATTACCATAACCACAAAGAGAAAATAACACAATACCACAATCCGGAAAGAACATAGCCAACGCGCAACCAATCATGCGATACCCAAATACTCATCTCGCTCAAATCCCGCTATAAAGCTCAAATAGAACCGTACCATATGTGTGTATAACCAACGAATCACTACTCCTCGTGGCATAGAAGAGTAATTCACAAGTAATTTCAGAACACGAATAAGCTCAACAGCAACCGAATGGCACATCTCTCAGCAAGGGCAGTATGGAGCCAACCAATCCGGCTCGATGCAGAACACCCATCCATATTGGGCCTACCACTGAACCCCAAATCAACTCTCGTCACGCACAATAGATAAATAACCCTCCGAAAGTCCACAATAACTGAATCACAACATATACTATCTTCTAACTAACATTGGCTATGTTTTCACAGTCTGCAACCACGAAACAATCTACTCATGAGAACTCCCAATCTCTAAATAAATAGAACACACGAATCACCAAATATGATCTCATCTCCACCGCCTAAATGTCCAACACTTCTCCAATACACGATCATCCTACGAGGAATACTTCTACAATTCCTCTGTGCCACAAAGAAAAATTTGAATGTCAGCAGTCGATCAAACAAGAGAGTGCCGCAATACCAATGAAGTATCCATAAATCAAAACACATTGCCCCTTCTGGAATGTATACCCTCATCAAGCCATACCAGATAGTAATATCATTTACCTAGTCGTTCGAAACTGTCCATGCTGCCTAAAGACTCATGAGCTTCCCTTCAAAATTGAACCATGACCTTACACATGCAATTCTCAATCCTACACAACACACCACACATACCATGCTATCATACAAAAAATATGAGACCTTCGTAATCCACTCTGAGTCACAAGCAACTGCATACTTAATTAGCCAAGAACTTTCCATTTGATCCCATCTAGGAGAAAATCACTATACATCACATGCTCCTCACGCCAGTAGGAAATATACATCTCTAACCGTGGTAGAAACCATCAAGAACTCTTCGAATCCTATTTGCACAAAACCTAACCGATAGGACTGAACCCCTCTAACTCAACAAGTCTACGCAGGCCGTCTAAACCCAAGAGTATCGCCACAAAATACCTGTAGAGACTCACTACATCATAAGCACCAAAAGAGCCAATCGCATCCGTTACCATGCTGATCCAACTCGTTACCAAACTATCCTAATTCTCCGAGTTCCTTATGAATTACCTTCAAATTGATACTCCTCCTTGCCATAATACTTAAATCTTTAACCCAAGACTCACCACACGAGACCCTAGCATAAAACCACACTGCCCTAAGGCACATAAGCCGTTGAGTGCTCTCTTAAGCACCACAAAAGTACCACAATCGAGATACCCACTCTGAAGAGAGCTTCCGTGAATCTAAAGCTGCTTCTTTCCCCTTTCCTGATACTGAAATGTAGAATCCATAAGGATATAGAAATACTGCGAGTCTCGACACCATCCAATGTAACCCTTCGATTTTAGCCATGCACAAATTCGCAAAATTCTCAACAACCACATTTAAACCTTGCATCCATTAGAACCATTCTTGAGAGTCTTCCACTCTTGTCAGGTCTCAATTAAATTGATCAAACGAACCGAACGATCGGTGCCCCATTAGCACAATAACACCCAAGGATGTAATCCACTCTTCTAAGCAACCGAGTGAATCCCTACCCCATGCACGTTACATCTTTTACAAATAACAACTCAATCATCCAATGTTTCTCATATACCCTTAAAGCATAACACGACCCTTATCTAAAATTTCCTTTACTCGAGTCACCTTCGATCTCAAACTCTGTAAGCCATAACTGATTCACCAGTATACCTCAAACTGAAACCAATACAACACATAACCGCGCAATCAACTCATCGATAGCTGACTCCCTCACCTGGCTCAAGGCCAAGGAATAAAGCATCTGATAACTTACAATAGCCACCCCATACTGGCATAACAGCGCAATAGGATTCAACTAAACCCTTCCTAAGCTCATGTAACAGAAACCACATAATATTTCAAATCATTTGCAAATTTTGCATTCATCCTCGTAAACGTCAAGACAACTTCCACAAGCGATCCAAACTCAAATTGCACTACATATAATCTATTGGTAAAAGAGAACTCTAAACAAAACAACATAGGGATCACACAACCTCAGGACATCCCGCAGGAGATAATCCACCTGCTTAGCCTCAAACTGACATCTTTCTATACCCTTCCACAATCATAACTATTACGCAACCACTTAATCTTCCTGAGTCTGAACTCATATCACGACAAGAAAATCTACTCCACTCCTCAACTAAACAACATGAAAGGATCGTTCAACATACCCATAACTCGAGACTATACGTCAAATCAAGACAGAAATCAGACAACCCATAGTCTTTGCTACATCTCAAGTAAACTCTTCTCGTCACATTCGAACAATCTGAACACATCTCGCAGTTACATCATCCTCACCACATAGCCATCCAGGCCCCATTTCCACTAATAGGGACACTACCAAGCATATAAATCCAAAAGCACGCACTCACGCAATCAACACCTCAGTGCTCCAGCTATGGTCAAAACCCTGTCTTAAGTCCCCCAGACTGGTCCATCATCAACACACAGAAATTACATCTCGCCCTCATCCAGGAAATCACTAGCCGTCGATGCACTGCCGATAACGAGCGCTCACGTGCGCATATGAATACGTGGAAGGAATTCGAAGGATTACGCCTCAAGCTGAATCAATGTCGCACGATAATGAAAGAAAGATGGGAATCATATCCTAAATGTCATGTAGCCTCTCGAAGATAGGTATGGACATCATCATACCGATTCGCAAGACTCTACTAAACACTTGCTCATGTCTTGTAGAACCTATGAACCTAGAGCTCTGATACCATCTTGTCACGACCCAAAATCTGACTAGTCATCATGGCACCTAACCCACCCGCTAGGAAAGCTACTTAACCACTAACTAATTCCAATAACAATTAATAAAGCAATTTAAGTAAAGAATTATTTTAATCTTATATATTCCCCAAGAACTGGTAGTACAAATCATGAGCTTCTAAGAATAGAATATATAAAGCTGATATGAAGTAAAATACGTCTTCTGTTTGAAAAGTACATAAACAGAGTCTTTATAAATCTAAGGCTACCATGAACAAGAGGCAACTACAATAGGAACGCAGGTACATCTTCAAATCCGGCAACCATCAAGCACTGCAATAACAACAACCAACATCTGCACGCAATGTGCAGAGGTGTAGTATCAGTACAACCGACCCCATGTACTGAGTAAGTAACAAACCTAACCTTAGGTTGAAAGCAGTGATGAGCTGGAACATAGGTCGGGTCCAACACCAATAACCAATAGCAGTTCATAACAACGTAGGGCATATAAATAAGAAAGAAATTCAGAAATAAAAATGCTCAGCTTAATTACAATTTCCCGAAAAAAGTTCTGCTTTTGAAGAATAATAGTGAAAATCCAAATCCTTTACTAAAATCGTCGAAAAGTATGAGATAGTTTGAAAAATGTAAATTTTTCCAAAAATCCTTTCCAAAATAAGTAAGATGTTTCATTTCCTTTGTAGATAGCAAGTGTGAAATACCTCTCTATGCTCACATATCAATGTGTGTAAAAGTCATAAATGACGTGATACCGTACAACATGAGGAAAAATACATTTCTATGCCTGTATGTCATGTGTGCATGATAATGCCATGTATCTCAGAGATGAACCATGCACTCACACTCTCAGAGTACTCAATCTCACTGTCTCATACTTTCCACTCATTATGCTCAACCACTCGGTACTGTATATGGACCATACGGCCCAGGGAATATCCATCCCGGAATATATAAATCACTGACCATCAGTCACTCAGTACCGAGGAAGGCCAATCCGGCCCCAAGGAGAAGATCCATCTCCAGGTATATAATGCTTCGGACAAATACATGTCCAGGGAAATTCATCCCTCAATAATATCATCCGCGCTCACTGGGGGTGTGTTACAGACCCCGGAGGGGCTCCTACAGCCCAAGCGCTATTATAAGCTAGATCCAGGCATAAATCAATATAGCATGCTGCGGCGGGCAGCCCGATCCCATAACTGTCACTCATAATCGGGCTCTCGGCCTCACTCAGTCATCAATCTATCCAGTATCACTCACGGGCTCACAATGTCATGAAACTAGCCCGACAATAATGATATGATGTATCAATAAATAACAACTGAGACTGAGATATGATATGAATGCATGAATATGACTGAGTACGAAATATCAATACAATCAGTGAGATGAAAGCAAGAAACAACCACTATGGGTCCCAACAGTATTGTCATAAATCCTAAACATGATATCTAGCATGATTGACAGCTCAATTATTTTATCACATGGTGAAAACATGGATATCAACAAAATAGGGCCGCTATTCAGTGCCATGGAAACAACAGAGTCCCAATTCACATGGTGCACGACCACACGCCCATCAACTAGCATATGCGTCACCTCAAGAAAAATCACATAACACGTATTTCGGGGTTTCATACCCTCAGCTCCAAGATTAGAAGAGTTACTTACCTCGAACAAGCCAATTCCAATACCGAGCAAGCCAAGCGATGCTCCAAAATGCCATCCCACGCGTTCTGACCTCCGAACGGCTCGAAACTAACCAAAAACAACTCAAATACATCAAACAATTCTAAAGGAACCAATCTCAATCGAAAAAGGTCGAATCTTTAATCAAAAGTCCAAAATCGAACAAAAAGCATATCGGGGCCCATGCCTCGAAACTCGACAAAACGCACAAAATCCGAAAACCCATTCAATTAAGAGTCCAATCATACTAGTTTTACTCAAATCCGACTCCAAATCGGTGTTCAAAACTCAAAAATTCATATTATGAAACTTTAGGCCAAAACCCCCAATTTCTCTTTAAAATTCATCAACCAATTGCCAAAAATGAAGATACATTCATGAAATGTAATCAAAACTTAGTATAGAATACTTACCCCAATTCTTGTGATAAAATTTGCTTCAAAAATTGCCTCAATCCGAGTCCCACATCTTAAAATATGAAGAAAGAACCAAAACCTTGATTTTTATAACTCTGCCCAGCTATTCCGCATTTGCGGTTAAAATGTCGCATCTGCAGATAATGCCTCGCATCTGCGAAGCCCATGGAGACTGGCCCTTCCGCACCTACGGATAACCCTCGCTTCTGCACATGCGCAGGTGCGCAACAACCTTCGCTTCTGTGCCACTCGCCGCTTCTGCGGTCACACTGTCGCTTCTGCGACCACCGCACTTGCGCAAACCAGCCGCAGGTGCGGTCACACCAGAACCAGCAGCAATGAACCTTAGCCAAAATTTCCAAAATGCTCCGAAATCAATCCGAAATACACCCGAGCCCCACGGGACCACGTCCAAATGTATCAACAAGTCCCCTAACATAACACGGACCTACTCGAGGCCTAAAACCACACATAACAACATCAAAATGACGAATCACACCTTAATTCGAAGTCATTGGACTTTGAAACTTCAACTTCCACAACCGATGCCGAAATCTATCAAATCATGTCCGATTGACCTCAAATTTTGCACACAAGTCACATTTGACATTATGGACCTGCTATAACTTCCGGAATCGGAATCCGACCCCGATATCAAAAAGTCCACTCCCTGTCAAACTTTCCAAAATTCCAACTTTTGCCATTTCAAGCCAAGTTCTACTACGGACCTCCGAATCACAATCCGGATATGCTCCTAAGTCCAAACTCACCCAACGGAGCTAACAGAACCATCAAACTTTCAATCCTCGGTCAAATACTAAAAAGTCAAACTTGGTCAACTCTTTCGAATTTAAAGCTTCAACAATGAAATCCATTATTCCAATTCGATTCCGAATAACCTGAAAATCAAAACCGACGATTCACATAAGTCATAATGCATCATACAGAGTTACTCATGCCCGTAAACTACTGAGCGAAGTGCAAATGCTCAAAACGACCGGTTGGGTCGTTACAAATACTTTTTCTCTGTGGTCGATAATTACGTATCGAATCTAATTATTATCTCCTGGTTTTGAAGGTTATTTAATTCAACTTTATAGAATTAAATTATTTCCTAAGTTTTATTTTGTGGACTATCTAGCTTTAAATAAGATTTTTTTACAAAAAATACTTATCAGTAGCTTCAAATCTAGCTTTATATCATATGAATATGACTTTATAGTAGATTATTTATTTTTTATATATTTTAATCCGAACTTTGTGATGGGTTCTAATGAGTAAAATTATATGATATTTGACTAAAGAGGACCGTTGACTTGGATATTATCTCTTGATATTTCAATTTTAGCTATTCAATAAAGAAATTACTTCCTAAATACTAGTTCTTATGATAGTTCTATCACATTTAGATATTGTTAGAAAACTAAATTTTCTTGTTACCCTTTTTATTTATAAGCAATTTTTAAAAAGGAAAATTGACTTGTGTTGTATATTAATTATCGTTGTGGAAGAAAATATTATAAGTAATTATAAAGTTTGTTTCATACTGTAAACATTATAGTCTTTTCGCTTGAAGGTGTTTGATTGGACACGAAGTTTAAGAAAAAAATAAAATTATTGGGATGTATGAAGGTATCTGCCAAACACGCAAGCACAAAATGGCCAAGTGTGGAAGGGAAAGTCTTGCCTCCTTCAATTGATTAACAAGAATATATATACAAGTCAAGTAATAAATCTTAGTCCTAACAAATATAGAAAACTAGTCCTAACAAATATGGAAAAGAAAAACTCTCCTTGTCCTAAACATACAATATATTTACTATCCATATATACCCATACACACACGAACACACACGCTTTAATACCCCCACCCCCACCCCCATTGGCACATTAGGATTCAAAATGCCCAACTTGCACAAGAGAGTAACATACTGAGATTATCCTAATGCCTTCGTAAAGATAGCTATCAATTGCTCATGTGAAGGCACAAAGCTAGTACGAATATTCCCATTGTCAATCTGGTCACGAATAAAATGAAAATCCACTTAAATGTGTTTGGTTCTTTCATAAAGGTCTGGATTCTTTGTTATGTGTAATGCTGCTTGACTATCACAATAAAGATGAACAGAGAAAGTGTAAGTCACTCCCAAACTAGTGTAACGACCCGACTGGTCATTTTGAGAATTAGCATTTCGTTCGGTGATTTAAGGTCTCGAGCAGTTTCGTATTATGTGTTATGACATGCGTGTGTGGTCGAGTTTGAATTTCGGATGATTCGGGATTGATTTAGAAAAAGGATTCTTGTTCTAGAAGTTTAAGCAGTAAGAGTTGATCGGAGTTAGACTTTTGTGTAGACGACTCAGAAATGGTATTTTGATGGTTCCAATAGCTCCGTATGGTGATTTTGGTATTATGAGCGTGTCCGAATGTTGATTTGGATGTTCGTAGGTCGTTTTGGCATGGTTTGGCAAAAGATGGAAAAATGAAAGATATTGAAAAGTTTGACCGGGAGTTGACTTTATTGATGTCCGGGTCGAATCCAGGTTTCGACAGTTGAAATAGGTATGTACTATCATTTATGACTTGTGTGCAAAATTTGAAGTCAATCGGAGTTAGTTTGGTATGAATCAGCATTAGTTTTGGAATTCAGAAGTTCATAAGTTTCATAGGCTTGAATTGATGCGTGATTCATAATTCTAGTGTTGTTAGAGTAATTTGAGGCTTCTAGCAAATTCGTATCATGTTTTGGGAATTGTTAATATACTTGGTTAGGGTCCCATGGGGTTCGGGGTAAGTTTCGGATGGGTTTGGATTGTGTCGCCCTCGTATTTGATGTTTTTGCGTCGTTTCTTTTGGCATAAAGGGTACCACATTGTGAAAACGACATTTTATTTGTGATTCAGTTGAACTATCAGATTTGTGTCGTAATTACATAACCGTAGCAACAAGAATCGTCGCATTTCGAGGTCGTATAAGAGAGTTATGCCCATTTTCGTGTCGGGAAAGACTGCTGCTTTTCTAGTGTTTGAGGGAGGCAAATCGCAGGTGTCAAATGCGATTTATATGTCTCAAGTGTCAAATGCGATTTATGAGTCTCAGATGTCAAAAGCAATTTATAAATCTCAGGTGTCAAATGCAACTTGCCTGGAGAGGTTTCAAAAAACTGGGGTTTCACCATTTTTATCATATTTTGAGTTGTAGACTTCGTATTTGGGCGATGTTTGAGGGGTTCTTCACGTGGTTATTTGGGGTTAGTGATCTATACCCGGATTTGATTTTATTTCATGATTTTATTTTTATTTTTATCATTAAATTAGTGAATTGAATGGAAGAAAATGAGAATTTTGTAAACTCTTTCAAAAATGTAAAATGAGGATTTGAAGGGCGATTCGATATCGCAATTTGATAATTTTGGTATGATTGGACTCATATCGAAATGGATGTTCCAATTTTATGAATTTTTTTGGGTTCCGAAGTGCGAGCCCTGGGGTTGACTTTTGAATTAACTTATTAATTTTTGTTAAATATTGAAGCTTTATTATCCGGAATTGTTTCCTATGAGTTTTATTTTTGATTTGAAGTTATTTTGGCTAGATTTGAGCCGTCCGAAGATTATTTTACTCGAGAAGGTCATTTTAGAGTAACGATATAGCTTCTTTGAGGTAAGTATCTTGCGTAACTTTGTGGGGGGAACTACCCTTTAGGATTTGGGTCATTTGTGCTAATTGTGTCATGTGAAGGCCGTGTACGCAAGGTGACGAGTACGTACTCGGGCTTATTTGTTGAAATTTGACCATTTAGGGCTCTTAGGTTCTTATGTTCATTAGATGTGAAGTTGTTTTATCATGTTAAATCCTCCATTTACTAAATTCACCATTATGTGTCTTATTTGGAATTGATTGATTCATGTTCTACCCTTGTTGCCAATTACACTCTCATGTGCCTTAATTGAAGTTGTTGCCTCTTTATTGCCTTGTAGTCTTTCCCGTATTGCTTAACCTTAATTGAAGTTATTATTATTTCTTCCGTAATTGCTTAGCCTTAATTGAAGTTGTTGCCTCTTTATTGCCTTGTAGTCTTTCCCGTATTGCTTAACCTTAATTGAAGTTATTAATATTTCTTCTGTAATTGCTTAACCTTAATTGAAGTTATTATTATTTCTTCCGTAATTGCTTAGCCTTAATTGAAGTTTTGTTATCCCTTTCACTGTTGACATATTCTTATTTGGGGTATTGATTCATGCTATCTCTCTTATCGTCGAATTGCACTCTTGTGGAATCATTGTTATACATTATCTCTCCCTTGTTGAGACCATTATTCCATGTTGTGTCTTTCTTTGTGAGCTCATTCTTCCGTTTCTTTGTGTTTTGATGTTCTTGTGTTGATTTACTTGTCGTACTCTTATGTTATTGTTGTTGTTGTTGTACTCAATGTTATTGAGCCGAGGGCTATATATGGCTGTGGTATTGAATATTTTTTGAGGAAATATTGTGGCATATGGGCACATGTTGTGAAAGTCATTTTATTGTGTTGTTTTGTTTTGGCACACGTGGTATTGTTGAGAGGATTGTTGGGGTATTCGCGCGTGAGTTGTCTGTGCTGTTGTTATTATTGATATTTGCACATGTGGCATGACAAGGCAGGCTATATATGTGGGTTTTCGCATGTGGCGAGACAAGGTGGGAATATTATTGTGCGCGTGCGGTGAGACAAGGCGGGCATTTACCTTATTATTGAGCACGTGGCGAGACAAGGTGGGCAATGTCAGGGAATGATTTTTGATGGCCTGGGGGCCATGTTATTATTGATATTTGTGTAGTGGTGTGCCTACCTTGTATGAGTTATACCTTATAAATTTTGTGGTGATCGTTTCTTATTTTCCATGCATTGTCTCTACTCTTACTTGTTGACTTGAATTAGGATAGAACACTTGCACAAGCATACACGTAATTAATCACGGGTAAAATAAGGAAATGATATGCTAAGAAAACAAAACAACCAAAGACAAGTGCAGCAATAGAGAAATACCAACAAGAGTCACTACCGAGGTACCGCCTCGTAGTCTCAAATCATAAGAATAATTCACAATTTTTCCTTATATAGCCAGGCCTCTTTATAACAGCATCCTTATATAACAACACTTCACTAGGCCAAGCTTTTTCGGAACCAATTTTTATGTTATCTTATAATATATGTTCTCTATAATAGCACTTCGCTATAACATCCAAATATATTCGGAACAAACGACGTTGAAAATCATTTTTCCCGAAATAGCATCCCGCATTTTGGCCTACCTTATCACACCGCGTGGCTTTTAGCAGTTCCCCTACTAGCCACGCGTATCAAGCCCACCTTACCTCACCGCATGTATTTCAACCCCAAAACCTTATACCACCGCATGCGTATCAAAATCACAACGTATCACAAATCGCACCTCAAGTTCCCAATATCACAACTTGCCAAAGAAATCAACAATAACAGTGTTTTCACAATAAAGAGCCCATGGCTCAACCATAATGTACACAAGAGTCTCAATAATAACAAGAGAAAATGAATAACTCAATAGAATAGTATTTCACAACTTAACAATTTGCCTCAACGTGAATCACGGCATACACATGACATACTAGCCTAATAGGCTAGAAGGATTTTTGGTTATGTTGAGTTGGCAGACTTATATAGATTGGGGTGATGTTGGATCATCCACGGGTATGTGTACGGTGAGCTCATGCAGTGATATGATAAGTTTGGAATGACTCTTGGCATGTTCGAGGACGAATGTATGTTTAAGTGAGGGAGGATGTAACGACCCAATCGGTCATTTTGAGCATTTACATTTTGTTTAGCTGTTTGAAGTCTTGAGTAACTTCATATGATGTATTATGACTTGTGTGAATCGTCGGTTTTGGTTTTCAGGTGCCTCAGAATAGATTTGGAGGAATGAATCACATGTTAGAAGCTTTAAGTTGGAAAAGTTAATCAAGTTTGACTTTTGTGTATTTGGCCTCGGATTGGAGTTTGGATGGTTTCAGTAGGCCTGGACAGTGATTTTGGACTTAGGCGTATGCTCAAAATTTTATTTGGATGTTACTAGAAGGTCTCGACACTATTTGGCAAAAGTTAAAAATTTGAAGGTTTGAAATGTTCATAAATTTGACCGGGAGTTGTAATAGGTTCATTATGTCATTTTGAACTTGTGTGAAAAATTTGACGTTATTCCGAGTGATTTGATATGGTTCGGTACGAGTTTTGGAAGTTGAAAGTTCAAAAGTTCATAAAGTTTGATTTGAGGTGCGATTCGTGGTTTTGATGTTGTTATGTAAGATTTGACGCCTCGAGTAGGTTCGTGTTATATTTTGGTACTTGTTGGTATGGTTTGATGGGGTCTCGAGGGGATCAGGTTTATTTTGGATCATTGGTTGAGAGACAAGTTAAGTTAAGAAATTTAGAGTTTGACCATGGTCAATATCGGGTCAAGACGGCCGCTTTTCAATATTTTTAGTGCACGAGAAGGTCCGTAGCATGTTTTATGATTGAAATGCATATATGGTTTTGTTTCCGGTAGGTTTCGGATGAGTTTTGGGGTGGTTTCAGATAATTTCGGTGAAGTTTGGGTTTGCTGGTATTGGTACTTCGCAATTGTGAACTTATTGTTGCAATTGCGAAATAATGCATTTGTGAAAATCTGGTTGCAATTTCGAACATTTGGTCGCAATTTAATCCGCAATTGTGAACTTTTGGTCCCAAATGCGACATCTATAGCTGGGTAAAGATTTGAAATTTCGGGATTTTAGCTCATTCTTTCATATTTTGAACCCTAGACATGGATTTGGGAGATTTTAGAGTGAATTTTCACCACATGGATTGGGATAAGTGTTTTCTACTCCGTTTTGATTATATTCCATGATTCCATCTTCGATTTTGGCATTTGATTGATGATTTCAAAAGAGAAATTGGGTGGTTTTTGTCCAAATTTTCCTAAAGTGACTAATTGAGCTTTGAACATCTATTCAGAGTCGGATTTGAATCAAATTAGTATAGTTGTACTCGTATTCGAATGGGTAGTCAGAATTTGTAAGTTTTGTCGGGTTTTGAGGTGCGGACCCAGGTTTGATTTTTTGGTTGATTTTGAGTAAATGTGTAAAGATTCGACCATTATCATTTAGGTAAGATTCCTATGTTATTATTTAATGATTTTGAGTTGCTTTTGGCTAGTTTCGAGCCGTTCAGAGGATGACTTGAGCGGGATGATGCTTCTAGTGTATTGATTTGGCTTGTTTGAGGTAAGTATCTTGCCTAACTTTATTGGGGGAATTTTTCCTACTAATTCATATTGTGTGCTACATGTGGGGGTGATGCATATATGAGGTGACGAATGTATATGCATGTGATAAGGTTAATCATGCTCGGGGGTAAATTATATGATTAATGGTGCCTTGTAGAATTATGTGACCTTCTTGTTTCATGTCTTCCTTGACTTCTAGATTAGTACTAATATGAAATTAAATGCAAGAAACCATGATTTAGCTTATTATAATTTGATTAAAATTTGATAGGCTTTTGAGAAATTATTGATGTGCTAAATCCGGTCGTTAGTTGTCACGACCCAACTCTCACATGTCGTGATGGTGCCTATCCCAATACTATGCAAGCCGACAACCACAATAAACCACGCATTCTTTATGTATGAAAACATAATAAAATAAGCTTAAGAGTAAAATCTCATAAATAATGATACGAAAATACTACGACTCAATACAATATTTCCCCTAAACTTCGGGTGTCACTGAGTACCTGAACATCTAAATAATAACATAGTCTGACTACTAAATACATTGTCTAGGAAGATAGAACAATACAAGTAAATTAAAATAAGGAGATTCAAGGTCTGCGGACACCAAGGCAGCTACGTCGATAGCCTCCGACAGATAAAGCTCCAAAAGCTAGCAGCCGCTGTACCCGGAAGTACCTGGATCTGTACATGAAGTGCAGAGTGTAGTATGAGTACAACCAACCTAATGTACTCAATAAGTAACAAGACTAACCCTGGGTTGAAAGCAGTGATGAGCTCAACAAGTATAGTCCAAATACAGAATTTAACAGTAGAGATATGTAGACGTGCTTTCAAGTTCAACAGTTAAGCTCAAATAGATAAAATATGCCAAGTGTGACTCAAATGAGGAATGATACATCTCTATATCTACATGTCAATTATGCATGTCAACTGTAGTGCAACACAGTGATAAAAATCATAGGCATACTCTCGGAGAATCAATTCACTCAGTCCTCCCATTCACTCAATTCTTACAATCACTCATTCCTCACAGTCAATCAGTCCTCACAATTACTCAATCCTCCCAGTCGTTCGGCACTCACATTAGGCACTTGCGCCCGCACTCAGTAGGTACCTGCGCTCACTGCTGGTGAGTCAGACTGCGGAGGGGCGAATCCTTTCCAAGCTCTATAATAAGCCAATAATGGCATGAATCAATAAAGCATGTTGCGGCGTGCAGCCCGATCCCATAAATATCCTCACAATCAGACCCTCGACCTCACTCAGTCATCAATCTCTCCAGTCTCTCGGGCTCATGAATATCACAACAATCAACCCAAATAATGATGATACGATGTATCAATATATAGCAACAGAGATTGAGATATGATATGCAAATGATAGATGTGACTGAGTACATGATTGCAAATTAAGCAAGTAATTCAACAGCAACACAACCTCTGTAGGTCCCAACAGTACCAGCATATAGCCTAAGCATGATTTCTAACATGAATCACAACTCAATTTCTCTAACACATGGAGAATATATGGATAATGACAAGATTATTAGACAATAAAGTTCCACGGAATCGACCGAGTCATAATTCCTATGGCGAACGCCAACACGCCCGTCACCTAGCATGTGCGTCACTTCAACACCAGCCATATAACATGTAATTCAGGGATTTATACCCTCAGAACCAACTTTAGAAATGTTACTTACCTCAAACCGTGTAAATCTCTACTCCAATAAGCTTTTGCCTCGTAAATCGGCCTCCAAACGACTCAAATCTAGCCACAAACAACTCGATACAATCAACACAAGCTATAGGAATCAATTCCGTATGATAAAGCTAAGTTCTTAAGCAAAAGTCAAAAAGTCAACTCAAAAAGTCTACTAAAAAAGTCAACCCTAGGCCCACATCTCAGAATTCAACAAAATTAACAAAATCGGAACAACCATTCAACCACGAGTCCAACCATACCAAAATTACTCAAATCCGATCACAACTCGACCTTCAAATCCTCAAATTAAAGCTTATGAAGTTTTTACAATTTTCCCCAATTTTTCCAACACAAAACACTAATTAAATGATAAAAATAATTATAGATTCATGTAATAAAACAAAATCCGAGTTAGAATAACTTACCCCAATCACTTTCTTTGAAAATCCCTCCAAGAATCGCCTCAATCCGAGCTCCCAAAGTCCAACTATGAAATTTAACTCTAATCCTCACTTTTGATATATTATATTCCGCCCTGACGTCCTCCTTCGCGAACGCGGAAAGTGCCTCGCGTTCGCGAAGCACAAAAACTCAGCTGCCCAGAAATCCTCCTACATAAACGCGGAGTCTCCCTCGTGAACACGATGTTTCACAGAGCTTTGCCTAAGCAAACACGCCCCCCTAACTGCAAAAGCGAAGGCTTAGGGCCTGGTGCCCAAGCCTGCCTCTACCTTCTACGCGAACGCAATTCCCAATCACGATCGCGATACACAATTTACCCAAACCTTCACGAACGTGTTTCTCTCTTCATGAATGCAAAGAAAAATCCTCACTTGCCCAAAATACTCTTCGCGAACGCGAGACCTCACTCGTCAACGCGTACAAGAATACCAGCACTAGCAAAAATCAACATTCTTCAAGTTCCAAAATGCAACGAACATGGTCGGAATCACACCTGAGCCCCCCGGGACCACAACCAAACATACCAACAAGTTCTAAAATATCCTAAAAACTCACTCGAAGCATCAAATCACATCAAACAATTCTAAAACTATAAATCGCGCATCGATTCAAGCCTAATGAACTTATGAACTTCTAACTTCTACATTCGATGTCGAAATCTATCAAAACAACTTCGATTGAGTTCAAATTTTGTTCACAAGTCATAAATGACATAACAGACTTATTCAAACTTCCAGAACCAAAATCCGAGCCCGATTACCACAAAGTTAACTTCTCAATTCTCGAAACTTTTATTTTTCAAACTTTCACCAATTCAAGCCAAAATCATCTTCAGACCTCCAAATCAATATCCGAACACATTCCTAAATCCAAAATTACTATATGGAGATATCGGAGCCATCAAAACTCTATTCCAGATCCATTAAAACACAAGTCAGCATCCGGTCAACTCTTTCAACTTAGGCTTCCAACCTTGGGACTAAATGACCAAATTCATTCCGAAACATCCCCGAAATCAAACCAACTACCCCAAAAAGTCACACAACAACAATTGAGCATAAAATGAGTAGTAAATGGGGGAACATGTCTACAACACTCAAAACGACCGATCGAGTCGTTACATTATTACACATAATCATAAATACATCTCTACTGTTGTTATTCTTGAGATATTGGATTCTATACTTGAGTTGAAGATCATTTTTGAGACTTGTTGAAATATTTGAATAATTAGGTTCTTGAGGTTTATTGAATTGTTTGGCTTGAAAGCCGTTATTGATGTTCATTTGAAATATTCGCTTAATGACTCTCTTTGATGTTATTCATTCTTCCTACCTTGCTTGTTATTGATATACATTTAGTTGGTGAGGATGAGTATAAAGCACGAAGGATGATTCCGTGTCATTGCATATACATTATCATATGAGGAAGAGTGTAAAGCATGAAGGGTGATGCCATGCTATTTAATTTACATTATCATGTGAGGAAGAGTGTAAAGAAGGATGATGTCATGCCATTTCATTTATATTATCATGTGAGGATGAGTGTAAAAGAATGAAGGGTGATGCCGTGTCATTTCATTTACATTATCATGTTTTCATTTACATTATCATGTGAGGATGAGAGTAAAAGCACGAAGGGTGATGCCGTGCCATTTCATTTATATTATTATATTTTTATTTACATTATCATGTGAGGATGAGAGTAAAAGCATGAAGGGTGATGTCATGCCATTTCATTTACATTACTATATTTTTATATTATCAAGTGTTCATGGCACGCAGGGTGTTTCCGTACAGGCGAGGATGAGAGACACGCATTATGTGATGATATATTTACCTTGTGTATACATCCATGCCTTTATCTTAATTTGTTATTGTTGAACCTATGTTTTCTGTGTGACTTGTCGTTGTTGTTCTGCCTTTGTCCTCTATCTCAATTGTTATTGTGTTATACATGCCTTCTATCTGTTTAACTTGCAAATATTATGCTTTCCTTCTTGTTTGTCATATCTACATATATGCCGTTTTTCATTTGTTGCACTTTCGTATAAGCCTTCTTCCATGTTAGTTACTCATGCCTTCTATTTGTTTAGCTTATAAATATCATGCTTTCCTTCATAGCTGTTATATCCACATCTAAGCTTTCTATCAAGCTAGCTAGTAAAATTTATGTTCCTCTATCTTAAATGCTATCTTTAGTTCTACGTCTTCTATCTAGTCCAATATTGTTACCCATATGCACTACGTTGCTCATTATTATTTCTTGTGTGTCTCCCATTTTATCGTAATTGTTATTGGCATTTCTTTCACTTGGTTGGTACTATTATACGTATGCTCGGTGAGGAAAAGATAAAGGCACGAAGTTTGTTGCCGTGCCAATTGATTTGACCTACATTCATATATTTAGTGAGGATGAGATATATACATGAAGTTTGTTGCCGTGCCATTTGATTTGATATCTTGAGTACATTTATCACACCATGAATGTTATGAATTTAGTAGCGTGATTTCTTCTAGTAATCATTTACTACCACGCGTAGTTGTTTTCTTGTGCTCTTATCTGTTATGTTCTAGAACTATTTCTATTGCTAGTCTACTGTACAAGTTATAATAGTGAATATCTTTAACTAAATCCCCGTCACTACTTCAACGAGGTTAGACAATATACTTATTCGGTACATGGGATCGGTTGTACTCATACTACACTTCTGCAACTTGCATGTATATTTTGGAGCTGGAGTCACGGTGTAAGGGGGGAGCTGGCATTGAAGATATACTTGCATTCCGATTATAGATGCCACTTGTCCTTGGTAGCTTTAGATTTTGCTAATCTGTTTATGTAAACTTCAAACAGAGGATGTATTTATTCTTACAATCTTTTGTAAATTCTATGTCTTAGAAGCTCATGATTTGTACTACCAGTCCTTGAAATTTTTATAGAAAGTTCAATTATTTTATCCACTGTCTCTTATTACTTGATTTGAGTTGTGTTGATTGTATTTGGCTTACCTAGCGGGTCGGGTTATATGTCATCACGACTAGGTGGATTTTGGGTCATGACAGTTTGTCATGAACCAATTCCCACTGTTGGTCGTGATGGCGATCACCGTTAGTCAAGCCAACGGTGAAATACCAACCCAATTATTCGTTTTATTATTTTTAAAATCATGAATTTTTATTAAATAAAGAAATTAATGCATTACAATTATAGAAAACTTACAATTTAAGTAGAATAAATAATAAAATTGTGTCAATGTTAAGCAAACAACAAACAAATTTTAGAACATTCCAAAACCAGGTGTCACAAGTGCATGAGCATCTACTAGGAAGTACAATAACAATACAACATCTGTCTGGAATATAAGATATACAGGATAAAGTAAATAATTATGATGGAGACTCTGTGTGCTGTGAATGGTAGCATGGAATACAGCTAACCATAAAGTCCCCTCAGCAGTTGCGCCTACGCGCCCAAATGACCACCAAATGAACTTGTTAGATCCTGCACATTTAGTGCAAAAGTGTTGCGTGAGTATGTAAATCAATGCGTACACAGCAAGTATCTAGCCTAACCCCAAAGAAGTAGTGATGAGGGGTCGATAGTGACACTTAATAGTGGTCCAACAAATAAGATGCAGGGATCATAAGCATGCATGAAATACAATAACATCAATAGAATAAGGAACAGTAGGCAACGAAATCCGTTAACAAAATATCATCCGTTTAAAAATTCACAAGTGCCACATGTTATCTCAACAAATAAGAACCATCAATTGAATATCCGATCTCAGGTCATAAAAGAATATCATGAAATTTTCAAGTTCAATCAAGAGGGTAATCTCGTGGGTATTCGGACTCCTAGAGATTTTATGCACGAATTATACTGAGGTCGTTCGGCCCGATCCATAGTCGTGTACATACATTGGCGAGGTCCTACAGCCCGATCCATGGATGCATCTCATATATACATATACTGCAGAGGCGTTCGGTCCGATCCCCAGGAAGAGAAGAAACTTATCAACTTACGACTTGCGTATTTGCTATACAGGGTCAGAGACGTAACGTAAACATGATATTTACCATCGATCGATTATCCCGCCAAGTAAATCACGGAATTTAGATTCGATCTAACATAATCTCTATCAGTTTTCACTGATAGTCCTCAAGTAATTAAACTAACAATTAAATTTAAGTAATACAATTTATTGCATGGTAATGTCCTAGGTCTATCCGGACATAAACATGAATCTAGTTACGTACGGACTCTCATCACCTTGTGCGTACATAGCCCCCGCAACAAGTACCACATATTAGATATATGACCTAGGGGGTAATTTCCCCTTCACAAGGTTAGACATGAGATTTACCTTGCTCCAAAGTTCTATAACCGGCTCAAACGTCCCTCTAACACCTCAACCAATGCCCATCGATTCGAAACTATTCAAATAATATGCAAATCAATCAAAATATACTCCAATGCTTATAATTCAACAATTTATAACAATCCCCAACTCTGCTCGAAAAGTCAACAAAGTCAACCCTCGAGTCTACGTACCCGGATTCTGCACATTTTCGAAAATAAACATTACCCATAATACCACGAACTCAAATATATCATTTATTATTAATTCCATGTCAAATTTCGTGGTCAAAATCTAAAAATACAATTTCTAATTTTTCTTCAAATCAATGTATAATTCATGTATTTAACTCACAAATTATAGAAATCACTTACCTAGTGATGGATGACGGAGAAGATCCTTCAAAATCGCCCTAAGATCGGTTCCTATGGAAGATTTGAAATACAATGAGCCAAAACCCGTTTTTGCAATCTTATACACATCTCAGATGACCTTCTTCGCGAACGCGGCATGTCCCTCACGTTAGAGAAGCACAAACTCCACTCCAGCCAAAACTCTTCTTCATGAACGTGATGCGTTTCCAGGCGTTACCATCACGAACGCAACCTTCCTCCGCGAATGCGTAGGCCATGACTCCTAGACCCAGCTTCTCTTACACGAACACGATGCCCTATCGCGAATGCGATTCCCTTACATGTTCGTGAAGAACAAAACTAGAACCAACAACAACAACAGCAAAACATGGAGAAATGAACTGAAACCACCCTAAAACTTATCTGAGGCCCCCGGGACCCTGTCCAATCACTCCAACAAGTCCCAATACCTAATCCAAACTTAACCAAAAGCTCGAAATGCCACGAATAACATCAAAATTATTAATCGACGATCAAAATCCTTCTTTCAACTTTCAAACATTCCAACTTTGACGAACTCCTTCGAATCATACTTAAACATTTCGGAATGACGCAAAACTTTACGTATAAATCATAAATCACAATACGAACCTATTCCAAGGCATAGAATCCCAAACAGACATCAATAACGCCAAAGTCCACTTCATATCAAACTTAGGAATTTCTAAAACCTTTAAAATTCTAACTTTCCACAATAAGCGCTGAAATGCTCCCGAGCTACCTGATACTCAACCCGAACATACGCCTAAATCTAAAATAATCATATGAACCTATTGGAACCTTCAAATTTAGATTTCGAGATCGTTTACTCAAAAGTCAAACCTTGGTCAACTCTCCCAACTTAAAGCTTTCGAATTGAGAATTTTCTTTCGGAATCAACTTTGCACTTCCCGAAATTCAATTCTGATAACATGTACAAGTCATAAAACATAAAGTGAAGCTACTCAAGGCCTCAAACCGCCAAACAATGCGCTAGAGCTCAAAACAACGAGTCAGGTTGTTACATTTTCCCTCACTTAAATATGCATTTGTCCTCGAACGTGCCAAAAATCGCTTTGGAATTCCCAAAACGACTGTTCAACACCTCGTGTACCTACCCGTTCCACCACAACCCATGTGAGCATATTAGCTCGAGCCAGATTGAACATCCTTCCTGTTACCTTAGCTCACAAGCCTTAGAACCAAATTCCAATAGCTTTATTCTCTACGAGACCTGATTCTAACATGCGAACACCGTAAAAATCTCAACCCGTTGTACCAAATATGATCATGCACCCATGTTGAAACAACACAATGCTCCGTATAATTCATATGCCCATAATAATATCCTCCAACCGTTGAAGCTGCAAATTCACTAACTTGATGCCCGTAGTATACCTCATAATGTGCATAAGCCCTGATCTAACCCTTGCAACTGCAATCGATAAAAGTGACCTGTAGAAGCTCATAATCACTTGCCAAATCAGTAAATCATGGAGTCTCTCCGCTTGACAAGAACTATTACCTCATTCTATACTAAATAGTGACATTTTTTCTTTAATATACCTTAGATAAATCTGATCGCACTGATCTCAGGTCCAATAACCTCATCTCACCTAGTACAAGTTGCTGGGGCAATAAGCCACCTCAAACACCGTCTAAAATCTCATATGACGCCATCAATGCGCCAACAAGCTATAACTGGAATATGACCAATAAGGAATAACGAGCTCTGGGAAAGAATTACCCAGCCCGCATATGAATAAAATGGCTAAACGGATTCTATGAACCTATCTTAGAGATGAGAAGCAAGGCACACAAAATAAGTATAAGGGACCGTACTCAACATCTCACTATTCTGGCATGTTACTCGATCTAAACATGATACCGTTGAGGCTGCAACCCATTCCAAACATCATACTTGTGGTGGCGTGTCATCCGATCCACACATAAAATTACATAAGGAAATACCTATCGAGCCAAAAACTCATACCCACGAAATACCCAAATATTGAATGAAAGCATGTCAAGTGCATAAAACACAAACCTGGGGAGGTACATAGCGACATGCGCTACAAAATGCCAAGCACGACTAAGGTGAAATAAATGACGTGCATCTCGAGAGCCATCTCGCTCATATAACACCACAAGCTACACAGGATCACAACACATGTGCGAATAATCCAGCCATCTCACAACCCACATGGCTTAATAGAGTATCACATAGAATAGCTAACGACAAGAATAACATCCAACGCCCAAAGATTCCTCCATAAGCAATGCTATGCTGAATGAACACTTCTGACCTGGTGTAGAGCACACATTCACATTAGATCTACCAACGGACCTCAAGCCGATTTTGATCATTCTCAGGTAGGTCTATAACTTCTCAAGGACCCACAATGACCCTATCTATAACACATACGATCGATAATCAAATCCGAAACAACTTCCACAGTCCACAACCAAAGGAATAGAGCGCCCTTCAGTCATAACCTCTCCCATTTGCGACAGTACCAAAATTTCCATATCTGGTTTCAATCTCTAATAATCAAATGACTATCACATCACACTTATATGATCTCCCCGTGGATATACTCCCACAACCTTCCGCACCAGGTAGTAAAATCTGAACATCAATGGCCATCAACCATGCTAATTCTATAGTACTAGTCAAGCATCCGCATTTCAATACCTAACATTTCTGCCACTAAATAGACCACTCTCAGGCTGCCTACAAATAGTGTTAGCATACTCTGAACATCTGAAATCTTCCCCCGTTCCTCCAAGCTCATGACATACTTATCAACAGTGAACCGCAACCTTGATCCTTAACTTCCAATTCCCATACCGCTCACTACACATATCATGCCGCTACGCGAGAGTACAAGAATTTCATCATAACCCCTGAACCACCAATAGAACAAACACTTCATTAGCTAGGACCCCTTTTACCCAACTCATTTCAGAAGAATAATTGCAACATGCAACAGAATTCCCACAACTACAGAAAATGCAAACCTCAAGTCGTAGTCTAAACCGCCATAACTTATTTGGGATATATTTACACATAACAAGGCCATCTAAATTAAATACCTTCAAATAAATCAAATTACGGTAGTGATCAAGCCCGCACGTACATCCATGGATCATCTGTATAGATTAACACACTGAAGGAACTAATCATTTCCACAACCATGCTGATTCTAACCATTACTAACTGACTTAACTTGCAATGACTCGATCGGTTGTTTTGCTTTCTAGATCCCCATTCCCCTAAAAATGACTCCCCATTTGTGCTTTTACTATTTTATGACTTTCAGGGATGGTTAGTTCTGGATTTGGAAGGGTTAGGATTAAAATCGGAATACTTAGTTCCTTATTATTGGCTTAAAAGGGTTAAGTTTGACTTGGGTCAACATTTATAGTAAACGACCTCAGAACTAAGATTTGACGGTCGCAATAGGTTTGTATGATGATTTTTCACTTGGGCGTATGTTCGGATCGTGGTTTGGATGATCCGGAAGCGCTTCGGCGCTTAATATTGAAAGTTGGCATATTGAAGGTTTTTCAAGATATTTAAATTAGGTTTGAAGTTGGTTTTGGTGTTATCTAGGTCCATTTAAGATTCCGATCCTGGAAATAGTTCCATATGGTGAATTAAGACTTGCATATAAAATTTGGTGTCATTCCGATCCCGGGAATGATTCGGCGCGTTTGGAGCAAGTTGAATGAACTTGAAGTTCATAAGTTGATTCGATTTAGTTTTGAATGTGATTCTTAGTTTTGGTGTTGTTTTTCGTGTTTCGAGAGGTCACGAAG
The DNA here is from genome assembly GCA_000715115.1 of Nicotiana otophora. Lineage (NCBI taxonomy): Eukaryota > Viridiplantae > Streptophyta > Magnoliopsida > Solanales > Solanaceae > Nicotiana > Nicotiana otophora. The sequence continues at coordinate 196,128 of AWOL01S0009843.1, forward strand.
GTCTGTCTTATGTTTATGAACTTGTTGGTATGTTTGGAGGGGGGGCCCTGGGGGGCTCAGGTGCCATTCGGACGATGCGCGAACCAAGTTTGGACTTAATAGAACTGCTGGTGCGCCAGTTCTGGTGCGTCCGCACCCACAAAATTTTGGCCGGAGGTGCGATCTTGCAGGTGTGATATTTTGACCACATAAGTGGCCTAACATGGACTTCCCAGTGATCGCAGAAGTGGGGAAGGTAAACAGGTGCGATGCGTACGCTGCAGAAGCGACCCGTTGTCTGCAGAAGTGATGGAGGCAATCCTGGGCTTGGTCTGCACCTGTGAGGTTTTGTCCGCAGAAGCGGAACCGCAGGTGCGACCGTGGCACCGCAGGTGCAAAAACCACTGGGCAGTGAGGTTCATTTAAATCGGGACTTAGTCCATATTTGACTCATTTCTTTCATCTCTTGTGTGATTTTGGAGCTTCTTGCAGATGGGCTTTCACCTAGCTATTGAAGGTAAGTAATTTCTATCCAATGTAAGTTAAATACATAGATTATGGGTAGATTTTAACATGTAAAATTGTGAAAATTATGGGTTTATTTGAAATACCTTGGTTTTGATAAAAATGGGATTTAACCACGAAAATGATTATAGAATTGGGTGAAAATGATATACTTGAGTTCGTGAGGTTATGGGTAACAATTATCTTTGAAAATGTTTCGAATCCGGGCATGTGGGCCTGGGAGAAAATTTTAGGAATCTTCTAATTAGGGGTTTGCAATTACCCCAATAGTAAAATTATGAACTTTTCAGTATATATTGATTTATTTATATAATATTTGGCTAGTTTCGGGTTGTTTGACACCAAGTTGAGGTTTTAGAGCGTATTTGCGGACCGGAAGTGAGCATGAGAATGAGGTAAGTCTCTTGCCTAACATTGTAAGAGGGAACTCATCCCCTATGGTGTATTTGTTTGTTGTGAATTACTTGTGTGGGGAGCTACGTACACACTAGGTGACGAGAGTCCGTGCGTAGCTATATTCCATGAGATGTCCGGGTAGTCTTAGATTTACATCATGCTTTAGTTGTACTGTCATGCTTGTTGTGCATATTACTTATCTTAAATAGAGTTGAGACTAGAGATTTTAAAGTTGAAAACTTCCAAGTTATATTTCTTATTTGGGGAAAGAATTGAGGAATACTTAATAAGTATGAGAAATCCATGTCCTCTCGCGTCGCAAGTACTTCCGCGAGCGAGGTTAACTTCTCTATTCTCATGGGAGCGGGCCGTTTGCCTTGGCAGTATAATAGATGCATCTATGATTCATTCCGTTCGACCCTCGGCAGTGCACACCGTATTTTGGATCACACCGTATGACCTTGGCATAAATCGTGCCTGATAATTCTTGGACCCCGTTTACACTTGACATTATGTTATGGTTTGAGAGGTATAATTTATTTAATAACCGGAAGTGATTGGGAACTAGTGTGTGTTAGATGCAGATTTTGGAATTGATTATTAGTTAAAGAATCATTTATTCATTGCTTGTTATTGTGTTATTATTATTATTTCCATATTCCATAACTGTTTAGAGTTTCTGTATTTTATTATTGGCCCATAGTAAGTGTCAATGTCGACCCCTCGTCACTACTTTTTCGAGGTTAGACTGGATACTTACTGGCCACATGTTATTTATGTACTCACGCTAAACATCTGCACTAATCGTGCAGGATCTGAGGTAGGTGCATCTGGCAGTCATTCCGGCGCGCACCCCCGATACCCCGAGGCTTAGTGGTGAGCTGATTCGGAGTCCATTCTACCGCACATGGAGTCTCTCTTTTGCATTTACTTTCTGTCTACTCTATTTCAGACAGTAGTTTAGTGTTTTGTATATTTTACTAGTAGCTCATACACTTGTGACACCAGGTCTTGGAAATATTCTAGTGGACATTTGATGGTTTTTTGAGTATCTATTACACCACACTTGCTCTCATATTTATTTTATTAAAATTTTTACCTCTTACATACTTAATAAATAAAAATCAACTATTTTGAAATTGTTAAAAAGAATAAATACATGGTTAGTTCACCGTTGGCTTGCCCAGCGGTGATGTTGGGCGCCATCACGGCCTATAGGGGAAATTGGGTCGTGACAACATGGTATCCGAGCACTAGGTTCACATAGGTCTCACAAGTTATGAGCAGGCCTAATAGAGTCTTATGGATTGGTGCGGAGACATCCGTACTCATCTTTGAGAGGCTATAGGGTGTTATTAAACTACTCTTTCTTCATCGCCTATCGTACAATTAATGTTGTGCTAAGTATCTTTCTCTTATTCTCTCACAGATGGTGAGAATGAATGCACCACATGTACCTGACCATGGAAGAGCTGCTACCCCTATTGCTAGAGGTCAAGGCAGAGGCCGAGGGAGGGCTCCAGCTTGTGGTAAAGGACAAAGACGTCCTAGAGTTGCTCCAGTTGTGACATCACTGGATCTAATGGAGGATACCGTAATTGAAGAGTAGGGTGAGGTGCCTACAGTGGAGCCAACCCCAGTGGATTTCATGTCCGCACTAGGATTCTAGTAGGTCATGGGCCGTATGTTGCGGTTCATGGATTCTATGACTCAGACTGATTTATTTCCAGCTGACCCAGCCATATCTCAAGCGAGAGGGGCAGCACATACCCCTACCGCTCAAGCTCCTGGGCATGCAGCTATCGTATATCAGACCGCGGATGCACTATCCTTGGGCGGAGCCCAACTAGTTGCAACAGCCATACCTGAGCCCAGACCAGTTGCAACATCCTCATGTCTTTGGAGGTGAGTGATATGAGGACCCCCGGGATATTATTGATCGTTGCAAGGACAGACTACACAACATGAAGATATTGGAGTCCCACGGGGTGGACTTTACCACTTTTAAGTTGGAGGGTAGAGCCCGTAGGTAGTTGCAGTCATATCTCATCGGCAGACCGGTAGATTCTCCTCCCTTGACTTGGGACCAGTTCACGCGTATCTTTCTGGATAGATATATTCCACCCTCTCAAAGGGAAGAGTTGCAATTCTAGTTCGAGCAGCTCCAGCAGGGTCAGATGTCAGTGACCAATTTTAAGGCGAGAATCTCTGAGTTATCTCGCCATGCATTTATGAAACTTCCCACTGATGCAGAGCGAGTGTGGAGGTTTGTTGCCTGTTTGCCCTCTAGTTCCTCGGCCACTATGGCCCGAGAGGTTGAGATGGGGACTTCTTACGAGCTAGTTGTGGAGATAGCTCGGAGGATTGAGGGTGATCATCAGTAGAGACGAGAGCAGGTGCCGAGGAACAAGCAATTCCATTATTCTGGAGGGTTCAGTGGTACTCTATCTGGGGGCAGAGGTCAGTTTGAGATGGGCCAGTCTAGCAGGCCCACATATCCAGCACCGTCGCTTTCTCGGGGTGCTCTAGTGCGGCCATATTTCAGCGCCATGCCAGAGAGCTCCTACCACCTACCAGCTATTTTGGGTTCCTCCAGTGGGTATTCAGTCCATTAGGGTCAGACTTTAGGTCAGCAGTCCACCATTTCGAGGGGTTGTTACGAGTGCGGAGATCCTAGACACATGAAGACGTTTTATCCCAGACTTTAGGGCAAGGCAGTACAACATGGTCATCAGCCTATGATTATAGCACCAACTGTCGCACCAGCCGTCCGGCCGCTCAGAGGCGGAGGGCAGGTGGGTAGGGGCCGTCCTAGAGGTGGAGGCCAGTTAGGTTAAAGCCAGTCATATGGCACTCCATCTAGGTTCTATGCTTTTCTGACTAGATGCATTGGCCTCAGATGCCTTAATCACCGATATTATTTCTTTCTACGGTAGGGATGCTTTGGTACTATTTGATCCAGGGTCTACATATTCATATGTTTCATCTTTGTTTGCTCATTTCCTGTGTGTTCCTCGCGGGTCCTTGGGTACTCCTGTACATGTGTCCACGACAGTGGGCGATTCTGTTGTGGTGGATCAGATGTACCGCTCCTCTATCATGACATTCTGTGGTTTTTTGACTATAGTAGATATCCTGTTGCTTGATATGACCAACTTTGAGGTCATCCTGAGCATGGATTGGTTGTCTCCATATCATGCCATCCTTGATTTTCATGCCAAGACTGTTACCTTGGCGATGCCAGAGTTGCCTGGATTGGAGTGGAAGGGTTCATCTGTCAGATCATCTAGTCGGATTATCTCTTTTTTGAAGGATCGACACATGGTCGAGAAGGGTTGTTAGGCTTATATACCTTGTGCTTGGTATACTACTGTGGAGACTTCGGTGATTGATTTAGTTCATGTGGTACGAGAGTTCTCCAATGTGTTTCCTTCTGATCTTCCAAGAATGCCACCAGATTGTGATATCGATTTCTGTATTGATCTGGCTCCAAGTACCCAACCTATCTCTATCCCACCATACCGCATGGCTCCGAAAGAGTTGAAAGAGTTGAAATAACAACTTGAGTAATTGCTAGCAAAGGGGTTCATCTGACCGAGTGTATCGCCTTGGGGTGCACTGGTATTATTCTTGAAGAAAACAGATGGGACTATGTGTCTGTGCATTGATTACCACTAGTTGAACAAAGTTACCATTAACAACAAGTACCCATTGCCGCGTATTGATGATTTGTTTGACCAGTTGCAGGGTTCCAGGGTATTCGCTAAGATTTGCTTGAGATCGGAGTACCACCAATTCAAGATTCGTGATTCAAATGTTCCGATGATGACTTTACGGACTAGATATGGCCACTATGAGTTTTTAGTTATGTCCTTCAATTTGACTAATACCCTGGCAGCGTTTTATGAACCAATGTTCACGCTGCATATTGACTCATTTTGCATTATCTTTATTGATGACATTTTGATCTACTCGCGCAGCATGGAGGAGCACAAAAAACATTTGAGGGTGGTGCTTTAGACCTTGTGGGAACATACACTATATGCTAAGTTCTCCCCAAGTGTGAGTTTTGGTTCAATTCCGTGGCATTCTTGGGGCATGTTGTATCAGACGAGGTTATTAAGGTATATTCTAAGAATATCGAGACAGTTCAGAGTTGGAATCGTCCTACCACAGCGACCAAGATCAGGAGCTTCTTGGGGTTAGCAGGTTATTATCGTCGTTTTGTGGAGGGCTTCTCATCTATTGCAGCACATTTGACTAGATTGACCCAAAAGGGTGTTCCATTCCGATGGTCCAACGATTGCGAGGCGAGCTTTGAGAATTTCAAGACCACCTTGACTTCATCACCGGTGTTAGTGTTGCCTTTCGATTCAGAGATGTATACTGTGTATTGTGACGTTTCACGCATTGGCCTGGGTTGTGTATTGATGCAGAAGGGGTGAGTTATTACATATTCTTCACGTCAACTGAAGCCCTAGGATAAGAACTACCACGTATATGATTTGGAGTTGGCCGCGATAAATCATGATCTCACGATCTGGAGCATTATCTTTATGGGGTATCCTGTGAGGTTTACACCGATCATCGCATCTTGCAGCATTTGTTCAAGTAGAGGAATCTCAATTTGAGGAAGCGCATGTGGCTTGATTTAGTCAAAGATTATGATATTACCATCCTTTATCATCCGGGCAAGGCGAATGTGGTTGTGGATTCCTTGAGCAGAAAGGCGGAGAGTATGGGTAGTGTGGCATTCATTTTAGCAGAGGAGAGGCCATTAGTTTTGGACATTTAGTCCTTGGCTAACAGACTTGTAAGATTGGATATTTTAGAGCCTAGCCGAGTTCTTGTATGCGACGTCGCCCAGTCTTCACTATTTGAGCATATCAAGGCTCGCTAGTACGACGATCCGCACATATTGGTTGTCAGATAGATGACACTATGTGGTGGTGCCAAAGAGGTTGCTATCACTGAGGATGGTGTTCTGTGACTACAGGGTCGTCTATGTTTTCCCTAATGTTGATGGATTGAGGGAAAAGATTCTAGAGTACGCACACAGTTCTCGGTATTCTATTCATCCAGGTACTACGAAGATGTATCGTGACCTCGGGTAGCATTATTCATGGCGGCGGATGAAGAAGAACATAGTTGAGTATGTGGCGAGGTGCCTAAATTGCCAGCAGGTTAAGTATGAGCATCAGAGGCCCGGTGGCCTACTCCAGCAGATGGTTATACCTTAGTGGAAAAGGGAGCACATTACTATAGACTTCGTAGTTGGGTTGCCACAGACCTTGAGGAAGTTTGATGTAGTTTGGGCCATTGTCGACAGGTTGACCAAGTCGACATGCTTCATTCCGGTTGTGACCATGTATTCTTCAGAGAGCTTGGCCCAGATTTACATTCAGGAGATTGTTCAGTTGCATGGTGTGCCTTTTTACATTATATCAGATAGATGCTCTCAGTTTACTTCGCATTTCTAGATGGAAGTACAGAGTGATTTGGGGACCGGATAGAGCTCAGCTTAGCCTTTCATCCGTAGATCGATGGGCAGTGGGAACGGACGGTTCAGATCTTGGAGGATATGCTCAGAGCATGTGGGATTGACTTCGGAGGTCAGTGGGATCAATTTTTGCCTTTGACTGGGTTTTCTTACAACAACAGTTATCAGTCTAGCATCGAGATGGCTCTATTTGAGGCTTTGTATGGTCGGCGATGTCGGTTGCCCATCAGATGGTTTGAGCCTAGAAAGGCTAAGTTATATGGTACTGACTTGGTGAAGGATGCCTTGGAAAAGGTAAAGATGATTCAGGAGCGACTTTGCACAGCACAATCCAGATAGAAGAGTTACACGGACCAGAAGGCGCATGATTTATCATTTATGCTGGGCAAGAAGGTTCTCTTGAAAGTCTCACCGATGAAAGGAATCATGAGGTTTGGGAAGAAGGGCAAGTTTAGCCCCAGGTTTATAGGTCCATTTAAGGTGTTGAGACGAGTTGGGAAGGTTGCTTGTGAGTTTACTTTACCTCCTAATCTATCGGGAGTTCATCCGGTCTTCCACGTGTCTATGCTCCGAAAGTATCATACCGACAGGTCGCATGTGTTAGACTACAACACGGTTCAGCTAGATGAGAGACTGGGTTACCAGGAGGAGCCAGCTGCCATTGTTGACAGGTAGGTTCGCCAGTTGAGGTCCAAGAAGATTAATGCGGTAAAAGATTAGTGGAGGGGTCAACTAGTCGAGGAGGTGACTTGGGAGACCGAGGAGGACATGCGAAGCAGATATCCTCACTAATTAAGTTTGACTTGGGTCAACATTTATAGTAAACGACCTCGGAACCAATTTGATGGTCCCAATAGATTTGTATGATGATTTTGTACTTGGGCATATGTTCGGATCGAGTTTTGGATGACTCGGGAGCATTTCGGGGCTTAATATTGAAAGTTGGCACATTAAAGGTTTTTCAAGTTCTTTAAATTTGGCTTGAAGTTGGTTTTGTTGTTATCGAGGTTCGTTAGGGATTCCAAGCTCGGGAATAGTTCCGTATGGTTATTTAAGACTTGCAAGCAAAATTCTGTGTCATTCTAAGTAGTTTAAGTATGATTCGGCATGTTCGGAGCAAGTTGGAAGAACTTGAAGTTCATAAGTTGATTCGATTTGGTTTGGAGTGTGATTTTAAGTTTTGGTATTGTTTTCCATGTTTTGAGAGGTTGAGAAGGTCCATCTTATGTTTACGAACTTTTTGGTATGTTTGGGCAGGGCCTCGGGGGCCTCGGGTGCCATTCGGACGATGCACAGACCAAGTTTGGCCTTATAGAACTTCTGGTGCGCCAGTTCTAGTGCGTCCGCACCTGCAAGATTTTGGCTGTAGGTGTGAGATTTTGACTGCAGCAGCGGCTTGGCATGAACTGCCCAGTGATCACAGAAGCGAGGCAAGGACCTCACCTGCAATGGTGCAGGTGCGAGGCGGGCGATCTCAGTAGGGGGAAAGGTGGCAGGTGCGATGCGTACGCCGCAGAAGCAGGATCACAGAAGCGAACCGTTGTCCGCAAAAAAGGAGGCAGACCTGGGCTTGGTCCGCACCTGCAAGGTTTTGTCCGCAGAAGCGGAGCTGCAGGTGCAAAAACTGTTGGGCAGTGAGGTTCATTTAAGTCGTGACTTAGGCCATTTTTGACTCATTTCTTTCATCTCTTGGGTGATTTTGGAGCTTCTTGGAGAGAGGTTTTCACCTAGCTATTGAAGGTATGTAATTTCTATCCAATGTAAGTTAAATACATAGATTATGGGTAGATTTTAACATGTAAAATTGTAAAAATTATGGGTTTAGTTGAAAAACCTAAGTTTTGATAAAAATGGGATTTAACCCAGAAAATTATTAGAGAATTAGGTGAAAATGATATACTTGAGTTCGTGAGGTTATGAGTAACCATTAGCTTCGAAAATTTACTGAATCCGGGCATGTGGGCCCGGGGTGAATTTTAGGAATCTTCCAATTAGGGGTGGGCAATTACCCCAATAGTTAAATTATGAACTTTTGAGTATATATTGATTTATTTATATAATATTTGGCTAGTTTTGGGTTGTTTGGCACCAAGTTGAGGATTTAGAGCGTATTTGCGGACCGGAAGTGAGCTTGAGAATGAGGTTAGTCTCTTGCCTAACATTGTAAGAGGGAACTCATCCCCCTAGGTGTATTTGTTTGTTGTGAATTACTTGTGTGGGGAGCAACGTACGCACTAGGTGATGAGAGTCCGTGCATAGCTATATTCCATGAGATGTCTGGGTAGTCTTAGATTTACATCATGTTGTAGTTGTACTGTCATGCATTTTGTGCATATTACTTATCTTAAATAGAGCTGAGACTACAGATTTTAAAGTTGAAAACTTCCAAGTTAGATTTCTTATTTGGGGAGAGAATTGAGGAATACTTAATAACTTTGAGAAATCCATGTCCTCCCGCGTCACAAGTACTTCCGCGAGCAAGGTAAACTTTAAAGCTAGTTCACCGTTGGCTTGCCTAGCGGCGACGTTGAGCACCATCATCACCTATAAGGGAAATTGGGTCGGGACATAACTTCTTCCTATTTACTCTAGACTTGCCTTCAAAATAGTAGTTATTCAAACACATCACGGACCTTAAACAACACTCATCCCGAGTGACCCAAATCACGAGACCATATTGTCTCAATACCCACCTTCTATCTCTTACCCTTATAATGCACTCAATAGTACCCCTAACTGATACACTCATTTTGAAGGACCTCCTACGAATCCGAAGCTATTTCTCCCATTTCTCTAACACTGCACCGCAGATCCAATGATAACATCAAAATTTTCCAAGTACCCTTCACACTCTCCTGCAAAACGCAATCCTTTACCACACAACGAACCCAAAAATCCATGGGTACTGCACTATAATTCTTGAACCCACTAGAACCATTGTTGAGCGTCACCACTCTGACCTGGTCCCAATTATGTAACCAAACACTAGTGCTCTGTTAGCACATGAACACTGCTAAAGGAACAATGTGATGTATTCTTTTCCTTGTACATCACATTCACAAGAAGCATATACTCTGAGTCATTCCAACATCTGCACACGAATCGATAAGGTAAAATGTAGCACACATACATCAAATTCCATGCCCAAAATACCCTTGATATTTCTTCCCCTTGGTCATAACTAATGTACAAATGTACCGATAACCTGATACTGCAAAGACACACAACCACGTGACCAAATCGTAGGCGGTAGGCTCCCACACTTAGGTTTAAGCTACAATCACATAAATCCAGAACCCAGAGTAACTCCTCATTCTCAGTTACCATGATCTCATACCGTTAACCAGCCAAATTTCTCGCAATCTCTTGTTAAACTTTTCATTAAACATTTAAAATCATCAGCCACCATCGCACATCTGACCTCCTGACATTCGTACCATCCTCTTCAAGTGATCCAAACTCACATCGCAGTATGTACCTCCCGTTGGGTAGAAAGTAGAACTCTTCCGAGGAACTTCATCAAAATCATACAACCGTTAACCTTCTCACAGAAGATATCCCACTTGTTTAATTCCACACCGACATCTTCAAATGACATTGCTCTGGTTACAACTACTAAGAAATTAGTAAACCCTCTTTAGCCCATGCTCGTCCACCAATTGTAAGAGGTTGTTCATTCCTCATTAGCATCAACTACAGGTCCAACGATACGTTCCAAAACTCGAAGTCATGTTGCATCCCAAAACGATAATCAAGCTTCCACACCCCTTTTCATTCCAAGCAAACTCCTTTCGGTCATATTCAACCTCCCTCAGTACTGTAGCCACCATCCCAAATGAGATTTATAGAATTAATCATTGTCCATCATGATCTCCAAATCGATCAAAACTTTCTCAAAGCATGTGGCTATCCTACAACAGAATCCATACGCTACTCTACCACTCCCACTTTGGTTAAACCATCTCCTTAAGCAACTTCTCGGCCTCCACTGTTCATACTTGACCTTCTAGCAATACAACCACCACAAGACACCTCCCACCATGTCCTTCCTCCTCCTTTGCTACCAAAATACTGCCTCAAATCATAATCCATCTTTGTAGCACCCAAACGGAAAAATTGCTACCAACTTTGAGCCTCCATAAAGATGATCTCTCTCGAGCTAGCAACACTAGAAATACCGTTTCGACTCTGAAGCCACCTTACATCTCCATCTCTGATAACCGCTACTTAGGCACCATTTCACAACACCCTGCCCCGAAGGAAATTCAAAGGAGACCATAACACCGATGAGCCTTAATGCATTCCAAAAAGGACGATTACACCAAACTACAATGAGAATTCCCCCACGTTCGAAAATATCAAGTCTCGCTACTCCATCAAGAAAGGCCTGAACATCCATAGTCCAATTGCCTTTTCTCCGCCGGAAATAAATGCCGAACCTCTAAACCATGAATTAAGTAATCCTCCTTTCGAGTCATTCACTGTCATGATACATAAATAAGCATCTTACCATTCACACCAATACTGCATGATAACAATGCATGAACCTCAAAATACACTATGTATAGCCTAGAAACCTTAAGCAACACTAGCACTGGGCTAAAACAAAATAGCACCCTTCCACAAGGCAATGATAATAGCCCGCTCGAATATTCAAGGAGAAACATCTCGCACCACACCTGCAGTACCACAACAGCTCTTCGATGCCAAATTGATAAAAAGCGCTCAACATCGTGTGAGTATCTAGCCTAACCCTAGAGAAATAGTGACGAGGGGTCGACATCGACACTTACTAGTGGTCCAATGAAAAAGATTCAGGGATCATAAACAGGCATGAAATACAACTGGATCCATAGAATAAGGAACAGTAGGCAACGAAATCTGTTAATAAAATATCATCAGTTTAAAAATCCCTAGGTGCCACATGCTATCTCAACAAATAAGAACCATCAATTGAATATCCGACGTGAGGCCATAAAAGAATATCATGAAATTTCCAAGTTCAATCAAGAGGATAAACTCGTGGGTATTCGGACTTCTAGCGATTTTACGCACGCATTATGCCGAGGTTGTTCCGTTCGATCCAAAGTCGTGTACATACACTGTCGAGGTCATACGGCCCAATCCATAGATGCATCTCATATATACAAATATTATCAAGGCGTTTATCCCGATCCTCAGGCAGAGAATAGACTTATCAACTTACGACTCACGTATTTACTATACATGGTCAGAGATGTAACGTAAACATGATATTTACCATCAATCGATTATCCTGCCAAATAACTCGCGGAATTTAGATTCGATCTAACATGATCTCTATCAGCTTTCACTGATAGTCCTCAAGTAACTAAGCTAACAATTAAATTCAAGTAATACAATTTATTGCATGGTAAGGTCCTAAGTCTACTCGGACATAAACATGAATCTAGCTACGTACGGACTTTCGTCACCTCGCATGTACGTAGCCCCCGCAACAAGTAGCACATATCAAATATATCAACTAGGGGTAGTTTTCCCCTCACAAGGTTAGACAGGAGACTTACCTCGCTGCAACGTTCCATAACCAGCTCCAATACCCTCTAACCCCTAAACCAATGCCCATTGATCTGAAACTAGTCAAATAACATGCAAATGAATTAAAATAGACTCCAATGCTTATAATTCAATAATTTATAACGATTCTCAACTCTGCTCGAAAAGTCAACAAAGTCAACCCTCAGCCCCACGTTCCCGAATTCTGAAATTTTTTGAAAATAAATATTACACATAACACCATGAATTCAAATATATCATCTATTCTTATTAATTCCATGTCCAATTTCGTGGTCAAAATCAAAAAATATAATTTCTAGGTTTTCTTCAAAATCTCCACAATTTCCACCAACTTCCACATTCATATCCATGTATAATCTATGTATAGTTCATGTATTTAACTCACAATGTATAGAAATCACTTACCTTATAATGGATGACAAAGAAGCTCCTTCAAAAATGCCCCAAGCTAGATTCCCATAGAAGATTTTGAGATAAAATGAGCAAGAACCATTTTTTTAATCTTATACATAGCCCAAACAATCTTCTTCGCTAACATGGCATGTCCCCCGCATTCGCGAAGTACAAACTACACTCCAGTCCAAAACCCTTCTTTGTGAACTTGAGAGTAGGCCCGCGAACGCGATGCCTTACCAGGCCTGACCATCGCAAATGCGACTTGCCTCCGCGAATGCGCAGGCCATGACTCTCATGCCCAGCTTTTCTTACACGAACGCGATGCCCCTATCGTGAACTCAATTCATCTCAGACCCACACCTACGTAAACGCGAGTTCTACACCCCGACCACGAAGAGCAATCCATCCTTCATCTCAGATACTTCTTCACGAATGCAATCACCCTTATGCATTCACGAAGAACAAAACCAGAACCAGCAACAACAACAAACAAACATGGAGAAATGATCTGAAACCATCCCAAAAATCAGTCGAGGTCCTCGGGACCCCGTCCAATCACACCAATAAGTCTTAATACCTTATTCAAACTTAAACTAAGGCTTGAAATACCACAAATAGCATCAAAATTATGAATCGTCGATCAAAATCTTTCTTTAATTTTCGAACATTCCAACTTCGACGAACGTGTATGTTACCACCCAATTCCCGTGAGATCTTTGATGAGCTCGAAACACACACTTAAATTATGCTCGCTAATCAAAGATAGTATAGTATAATATTGTATCCATAGGGATTGGAGTTAAACAATATTGTCTTAGTTTCTAGTTTGATTGCTATCCAGGAGAATCAACAATTGAGATTTATATGATTTCTAACTAAATTTAACTAAGAATCTAAAGCTATTGACTAATGACTATAACAACAAAAGTAAGCAAGGAAGTTATCAGTGGGAGACAATAGGGATTGATAGGATAGGTTCAAGATAACTGTTTGGGATCTAACTTTAGGTAATTCACTTCTAATGTTAAGTGAGTCTCTCGAATTCACTCAATTATTAGTTCAAACGTTCAGTAAAAACTCCTCTCTCGATTAAGTCTTAACCTCACAAGATGAACCAATTTAAGCACGTAAAGATATGCAAGAATGCATAATGGATTGATCTTTAGGAAAACCTCTTTCGATTATTCTCCTAACTAGGTTAATTAATGATTCAACTAGCCTCTTCTAATTACTAAGAAGAAATAATTAACTCAACTTACAATATAATGCAAAGATATCACAAGTTATGCCTCTCTTGATTATATGAATAAGTGAATATAGATGCAACAATTAAATCATCCAAAAATGATTCAATATATTAAACTAGAGTTATAACCCACAAACAATCATCAATACACTAAATCCATCAAACCCTAAAGAGAACTACTCCATAGATAGGAAAACATAAATTCGATCCAAACTCGTGTCTTGAGTGAGGAAGGAATGATGAAATCCTTGTGCTCGTATTCTTCCAACTCCTACTTAGCCTCCTTAGGTCGAAAGTATGTCAAAAGTCCAGAAAATAAATTTTTTCCATGTTTTTATACCAAGTAGGGTCGGGCCCAGACGAAATCACCTTCTCATAGCCGAAATAGGATTGTCACTATATAAACATTGCACAGGTGCGCTGCATGGGGCGATGTTCCATGTGGGGAATTGGTGGTTAAATAAAGAGAGCTAGTTCTAACAGGAAACGGGAAATTTGCACAGCCGCGGTGTCACAAGTGCATGAGCATTTACTAAGGACTACCATGATAATACAACAACTGTCTGGGACATAAAATAGACATGATAAATTAAATAAATAAGATGAAGAGTATAAGGGTTGTGGTGTGTAGCATAAATTACATCTCACCATAAAGTCCCCTCAGCAGCTGCGCATACGCGTCAAGGTGACCATCAAAGGAACCTTTCAGATCCTGCACATTTAGTACAGAAGTGTAGCATGAGTACGTAAATCAATGTGTACCCAGTAAGTATCTAGCCTAACCCCAGAGAAGTTGTGACGAGGGGTGGACATCGACATTTACTAGTGGTCTAATAAATAAAATGTACAAGAATATTAGGTAGGCATGAAATACCACATAAATAATGGTGTAAGAGGCAACAATTAAATGATCCTTTAACAAAATAACTATTTAGAAATCCCCAAATATCACATGCTAATCCCAACAAGTAAGGGCCAACATGTAGTTATGAGTTTTCGAGTGATGAAAGACATATCAAGTATAAGCGGACTCCGAGTGACAACACGCACGAGTTATGCCGAGGTCGTACGGCCCGATCCATAATAATCGTATATATACTCTGCCGAGGTCCTATGGCCTGATCCATAGATACATCCCATAATATATATAAATATCGTCGAGGCGTTCGACCCGATCAACATGAATAGGGAAACTCTTCGGATTTACGAATTATTCATTTACAACTTCAAGGTAAGCCCATAAAAGAATATAAATTCTTGTCAATGATTAACAGTCGGCCAAATCTCTATATAATGAAGCTCGATTTAAGATATTCTTTAATCAAATTCTTGCTTATTAATTCAATCAATTTAAACTAGCAAATTGAGTTGGAATAGTGCAAGTAATAACATAATAAATGCCAATGTCTACCTGGACATAACATGAATTTAGCTACATACAGACTCTCATGACCTCGTGCGTAAGTAGCTCCTACAATAAGTAGCACATATCAGATACATCACCTAGGGGGTAGAGTAATGACCCGGCCAGTCGTTTCGGCAGTTGTAGCCCCGTTCCCCTTTTCTGCTCATTTTTGTGCTTCATTATTATTTTATGACTTACTGGGTTTGTTGGTTCGGGTCTGGAGTGAATTCACAGTGAATTGAGACACTTAGTCTCTTAATTAAAATCTTAAGCTGGAAAAAAAGTAGACTAGATGATTACTTATGTGTAAACAACCTCGGATTGGAATTTTGATAGCTCCGTTGGGTGATTCTGGATTTAGGAGCGTGTCCAGATTGGGATTTGGAGGTCGGGAGTACAATTAATCTTGAAATGGCGAACGTTAGAATTTTGAAAAGTTTATTGGGAGTGGAGTTTTTGATATCGGGGTCGGATTGGATTTTCGGAAGTTGGAGTAGGTTCTTGGTGTCATTATAACTTGTGTGCACAATTTTAGACCAAGCGGACGTGATTTGATAGGTTTTGACGTCATTTGTAGAATTTAGAAATTTTAAAGTTTGTTAGGCTTGAATCCATGTGCAATTCATGTTTTTTATGTTGGTTGAGGTGATAGGAGAGTTAGACTAAGTTCATATTGTGTTATAAGACTTGTTGGTATGTTTGGTTGAGGTCCCAGGGGCATTGGGTTGATTTCAGGTGGTTCACGGACTTGAAGTTTGATTTGAGAAGCAGCTGAAGTTTTGCTGCTACTGGTATAATCGCACCTGCAGAGTGGGAACCACAGGTGCGAGTCCGTAGAAGCGGGACAAGAGCCGCAGAAGCGGCCAAGGGAGAGGTAGCAGAGATCATATGTGTGAAGATCCTCCCGCACCTGCGTGGTCGCAGAAGCAGGCAGAAGGGCGCAGATGCAGCTGGTTCCGCATGTGCGATGGCATTTTCCTCACCTTTGATGTACGCAAGTGCGGTCCCACGCTCGCAAAAGTGGAGGCAACTGGTTAAGTGAACTCCGCAGAAGTGGTTCCGCAGGTGCGAAAGGCCTAGGCAGAATGTTTAAAAATGAGAGTTCGTGATTTTGGCTTCATTTCAAAATTTTGAACTCGGTCTTAGGCAATTTTGGAGAGGGTTTTCGAGGGGATTCTTGAGGTAAGCTTCTTGTACTTGTTTTTAGTCAATAATCTTGTTTCCCCATTGATTTTACACCTAGTTGGTAACTTTTTGAGGTGAAATTTGGGGGTTTCAGGTTAGGGATTTGGAGAGTTAGTTTTGGGGAATTGAATGGCCATTGGATGTCGGATTTTGATAAATTAATTATGGTTAGACTGGTGAGTGAATGGGCTTTCAGGTTTTATGATTTTTATCGTATTTCGAGACGCGGGCCCGTGGGTGACTTTGGAACAATTTCAAATTTTGGCTTAAAATTCGTATTTTTCTTATGGAATTAATTCCTTTAGCCGTATTGATTATATTGTATTGCTTGTGGCTAGATTCGGGACGTTTGGAGGCCAATTCGTGAGGCAAGGGCATTTTGGAGTAGAGTTTTGGCTCGGATTGAGGTAATAACAGTTTTAAATATGGTCCTGAAGGTATGAAACCCCGGATTTTGTTGTTATATGATTGTTTGGTGGTGACGCACATGCTGGGTGACGGGCATGTGGGCGTGCACCATAGGAATTATGACTTGGTCCATTATGTGGAACTGTAAAGTTGAACAACTTGTTGTTAGCTATATGTTCTCCCTGTGTAATAGAAATTTGACTGCAAATCATGTTAGGAGTCATGCTTAGGCTATGTGACTACACAGTTGGGGTACCGTAGAGGTCATGTACTCGTTGAATTAATTGCTAATTGTTGTTTTGTCTCAATCATGGTTTACTTGTGTATCATATCTCAGTCACTTCTTGTTCTTGCTGATACATTATATTATTTTTTCTTGGGCTGATTTTTATGATTTCTGAGAGCCCGAGAGACTGGAGAGGTTGGTGACTGAGTTAGGGCCTGAGTGTCGAGCTGTGAGCTATATGCATGTATATATAGATCGGGTTGCACGCCGTAACGTGCCTTAGGGCTGTATATATGGATCGAGTTGCACGCCGCAACGAGGCCTTAGGGTTGTATATATGGATCAGGTTGCACGTTGTAATGAGCCTTAGGGTTGTATATATAGATAGGGTTGCACGCTGCAACAAGCCTTATGGCTATTTATATAGGATAGGACCGCATGCCGCAGCGATATAGCGCTTGGGCTGAAGGAACCCCTATGGAGTCTGTACACCCCTAGTGAGCGCAGGTACTATTGAGTGGGAGTGTTGAGAGTTGAGAGCCTAGTGATTGAGCTATTGAGAAAGGTTGAGTGACTGTTGCCCTGAGAGACTGTACTTGCTTTCATTTGTTGTTGCACTGCAACGCTCTATGAGCTTGACCACTGAAGTCTCCTCAATTTTCCGTTTCTTTGTAAGGATCTCATTCAAGAATTTGGCATAAGCAGGCATTTGTGAGAGCACTTCTGTGAATAGTAAGTTCACATGAACCTGTTTCAGCACATCTAGAAATCTCTCAAATTGCTTGTCCAGCCTTTCTCTATATAGTTTTGCGGGAAAAGCTAAAGCATGCATATGCTCGCTCTTCTCAGGTTCCTCCCTTCTCGATTTTTCTTTCTTCTTCTTCTTCTCAGTTTTTATCGGGCCTTTTTTGTTTTTGTCAACATCATTATTCAGTTGCTTCCCACTTTGTTTTTCAAGTATCACCTCTTTTTGGATTGGGGTGGGATCTTTTAACACTTGCCCACTTCTCAGAGTTACAGCATTCACTGTTTCTTTAGGGTTCTTTTCAGTGTCAGTGGGGAGTGTACCTGGAACCTTCTCAGATAATATTATTGCAATCTGTCCCATTTGTCTCTCCAGGTTTCGTAAACCAGTGCCCAATTCTTTGATAGCTGCTACATGAGCGTCCAGCCTCTCATATGTCTTGATAATGAAAGCATTCATTAGATCCTCTAGACCAGGCTGAATAGGTTGTTGAGGCTGAAATTGCCGCCTCTGCTAATTTTGGTATGATAGAGCTCCTTGTCCCTGTGGTCTAGAGTTATCTTGTTGCCAAGCATTCGCAGTACCTCCAAGTGAGCTCCATGCAAAATCGGGGTGCCTATGAATCATTGCATTAAAATTGAAGTTCCCCACAATATTTACTTCCTCCGTTGAGGCTTGACACTCATGAGTAGGGTGTCCTCATCCACACATATCATATGCTGCATGAGGCACATTTTGTATTGAGGCTAAGGCCAGCTTCCTTATCGCTTTGGCCGTAACATCAAGATGTACCTGCACAGATGTGTTAGCATCAACCTAGTGAACACTAGTTGATCTTCTTCTTTCAGCACTCCCAGAGGGCCACTGATTTGCATCTTCAAAAAACTCATCAAGAATTGTAACTATCTCCTCTGGAGTCTTCTTCATCAACGGACCTTCAGTTGCATTGCTCAATGTTCAATGCCAGGCCGGTGAGAATCTATCCCAAAAGTATTGGAGTTGTATCCAGAGTTCAATTCTATTATGTTGACACTTTTTAACTATCTCCTTAAACCTCTCTTATGCTTCAAAAACAGTTTCAGTATCTTTATGGAGAAGTTATGGATTTCTGTTCAAAACTTGCCCGTTTTAGCTGAGGAGAAATATTTATCAAGGAATTTTATGGTCATCTCCTCTCATGTTCTAATCGAACCTGCGGGCAAGCTTCGAAGCCACTGCTTTGCATCATCTTTGAGTGTGAAGGGAAATTCCCTTAAGTACACTGCATCGCGTGAGACACCATTGTATTTAAAAGTGTTCATATTCTCTCGGAGTCCATTAGATGTGTGTTTGGATCTTCGTTTGTCTTCCCTCTGAAGACACATAATTTCTAAAGAATTTGAAGCAACCATTGCTTCAACTGGAAATTGCTTGCTGCAATTGGAGGTGGTCTAACACTTGATAAACCTTGATTGTAGACTGGTATAGCATAATCGCCAAGTGGTATTCTAGGACCCCTCTCTTCTTTATAGATAATCTGTGAATCTCTCATAGCTGCTTCCTCAGCATCCCGTGCATCTTGTTCTCGTCGTTGGGTTTCTTCTCTTCCAGCCAAATCTACAATATCATCACCGTTTCTAGACTTTGATTGAGGATTTCCCAACCTTTTCTAACGTCTCGGTGCGATTTCTTTCCTTCCTCAATTGTCGCAGTCATTTTTCAATTTCTGGCTCATATGGTAGCACTTCCTTCGTAGAGGCTCGAGTCATGCACCAATCTAATCTGTAACTTGTGCACAAACCAAGAACATCAAACGTGAAAAGAGAAAAAAATAAAATTAACTAAAAAACAAATTCCCGAATTAGTACTACATACTATTTCAAACATTATTGATTTCCAAACCCCGGCAACGATGCTAAAATTTGATGAGCTCGAAACACACACTTAAATTATACTCGCTAGTCAAAGATAGCATAATATAATATCGTATCCATAGCGATAGGAGTTAAACAATATTTTCTTAATTTCTAGTTTGATTGCTATCCAAGAGAATCAACAATTGAGATTTATATAGTTTCTAACTAAATTTAACTAAGAATCTAATGTTATTGACTAATGACTATCGCAACAAAAGTAAGCAAGGAAGTTATCAGTGGGAGAAAATAGGAATTGATAGGATAGGTGCAAGATAATTATTTGGGATCTAACTTTAGTCTCTCGAATTCACTCAATTATTAGTTCAAACGTTCAGCAAAAACTCCTCTCTTGATTAAGTCTTAGCCTCACAAGAAGAACCAATTTAAGCACGTTAAGATATGCAAGAATGTGTAGTGGAATGGTCTTTAAGAAAATCTCTTTCGATTATTCTCCTAACTAGGTTTAATCAATGATTCAACTAGCCTCTTCCGATTAATAAGAAGGATTAATGAACTCAACCAACAATATAATGCAAAGATATCACAAGATATGCCTCTCTCAATTACATGAACAAGTGAATGTTGATGCAATAATTAAATCATCCAAAAATGATTCAATACATAAAATTAGAGTTATAACCCACGAACAATCATCAATACACCAAATCCATCAAACTCTAAAGAGAACTACTCCATAGATATGGAGCAATTCATCACAAATAAAATTAAAGTATAGGAAAATATAAATTCGATACAAACTGGTGTCTTGAGTGAGAAAGGAATGATGAAATCCTTGTGCTCATGTTCTTCCAACTCCTCCTTAGCCTCCTTAGGTCAAAAGTATGTCAAAATTCCAGAAAATAACATTTTTCCATGTATTTATACCAAGTAGG
The DNA here is from genome assembly GCA_000715115.1 of Nicotiana otophora. Lineage (NCBI taxonomy): Eukaryota > Viridiplantae > Streptophyta > Magnoliopsida > Solanales > Solanaceae > Nicotiana > Nicotiana otophora. Next base: position 216,483 of record AWOL01S0009843.1, read on the forward strand.
GTCGGGCCCAGACGAAATTACCTTCTCCTAGCCGAAATAGGATTGTCACTCTGTAAAAATTGTAGAGGCGTATCGCATGGGGCGACGTGCCATATGGGGGCATTAGTGGGGAAATCCAGCGAGCTAGTTCTGATATGCAGCAGGAAATTTGCACAGCCACGACGCATGTTTCTCAGAGTACGACTCAAATCTCAATTTTTGACATCCAGATTTGGTCCTCGACCGTCGAACATGATCCCGGCTTAATCTCTTGGGATTTTACTCAGACTTAAAATCTCCAAATCACTTGAATTCATTCCATAACATCTACATAGTTTGGAATCACTCCTTCAAGGCATACAACACACAATTAGTGCGAAACACTATCATTAAAGCTCAAAACGAATAAAGTGTAGTAAATTGGAGTGCAATAAGAGACTAAAATATGAGATTATAGCATACCATCATCTGTCATGACCCAATTCCCACTATGGGTCGTGATGGCGCCCAACGTCGACGTTAGGCAAGCCAACGGTGAACTACCAACTTAATTATCCATTTTATTATTTTCAAAATCGTGAATTTCATTAGATAAGGAAATTAACGCATTAAAATCATGTAAACTAGAAATTTACATAGAATAGATAATAAAAGTGTGTAAATGCTAAGCAAAATCACAAACATATTCTAGATCATCCCAAAACCCGGTATCACAGGTGCATAAGTATTTACTAAGGACTACCATGATAATACAACAACCGTCTGGGATAGCCTATTTCAAATGTCTATTATTTTTCTGTTAAATATTTGGAGTATTTAGAAATAACGGCTTGCCTAGTACCATCGATAGGCGCCATCACGACAGGTTAGGATTTGGATCGTGACAAGTTGGTATCAGAGCCTAGGTTACATAGGTCTCACGACTCATGAGCAGTTTTAGTAGAGTCTTGAATTCTTGTCGTGTGAATCTTTTGATTCTGGTAACTAAACTTTTGTTGTTCTATTCTCACACAGATGGTGAGTACACATACTACTAGGCAGGGTGGACAACCACCAGTACCACCAGTCAGGGCCGTGAGAAGCCGAGGTCGCGGTAGAGGCCGCGATAGGGGTAGACGTGCAGCTAGGGCAGAACCTGCAGATACACCAGTTGCCCCAGTTCAGGAGCAGGTTCCAATTGTGGATGAGCCTGTGGGACCAGCTCAGGCCCCACCTGTGCCCATTGTGATTCCAGGCCTTCAGGAGGCCTTAGCTCAGATACTGACAGTTTGCACCGGCCTTGCTCATGTGGTTTCGGCTCAGGCCACACCTGCTACTTCTCAGGCCGGGGGAGGTACTCATACCCTTGTTGCCCGTACTCCAGATCAGGTGGTGCAGGAACTTCAGATACCGGGGGCACTACCAGCCCAATCAGTTACAACTGCTTAGGCCAATGTGGTTCCTGTTATGTCTAATGATGAGCAGCGCAGATTGGAGAGGTTTGAGAGACTCCAGCCTCCATCTTTCAGTGGTACAGAGGCGGAGGATGCCCAGGGTTTCATGGACAAGTGTCAGAGGATTCTCCTTACAGTAGGTTTTCTGGAGACCAGTGGGGTCTCGTTCACTACTTTTCAGTTCTTTGGGGCTGCCTTCAGTTGGTGGGAGGCTTATGAGAGGCGTAGGCTGGTCGGCGCAACATCCCTTACATGGCAAGAGTTCTCTGTTCTCTTTCTGGAGGAGTTCATGCCTCAGTCCCACAGAGAGGAGCTACGCAGGCAGTTTGAGCAGCTTCATCAGGGTGACATGTCCGTGACACAGTATGAGATGAGATTTTCTGAGTTGGCCCATCATGCCGTCTGGTTGGTTCCCACCGACAGGGAGAGGATCAGGAGGTTCATTGATGGCCCCACTTTTTAGCTGCGATTGCTTATGGTAGAGAGAGAGTGTATGGTGCTACATTTGATGAGGTTGTCGACATTGCTCGTCAGATTGAGATAGTTTGCAGCCAGGAGCAGGTTGAGAGGGAGGCCAAGAGGCCTTATGGACATGGTGGATTCAGCGGTGTTCCTTCTAGGGGTTAGTTCTACCACAGCCGGGGTCGTCCTTACAAGAATGCTCAGACAGCTCGCCAGTTCACCATTGTGCATCAGTTGGCCATGGTTCACAGAGTTACTATCATGGTCACTCATCCCACGGTGCCCTTCCAGCTCAGAGTTCGTCTCGTGCTCTATCGGGTCAAGGCTCATCTATGCTAGGTCCTTCTACCAGTTATCCTAGTGCTCGGTTCCCCCTCTAGTCCCCACCACCAGCACCGGGGAGTTACTATGATTGTGGAGAGTTTGGCCATATCAGGAGGTAATTTCCTACCCTTACGGGAGGTCTAGCTCAGCAGAGGAGTCAAACTACAGCTTCAACACCAGTTACTTCACCACCCGCTCAGCCAGCTCACGGTGGGGCCCAGCCAGCTAGAGGTCGCCCTAGAGGGGGAGGCCGATCAAGTGGCGGTCAGGCCCGATTCTATGTTCTTCCCGCCAGACCAGATGCCATTGCTTCGGGCACTATAATCACAGGTATTGTCTCAGTTTGCCACAGAGATGCCTCAATACTATTTGATCCTCGTTCCACTTATTCATATGTTTCCTCGTATTTTGCTCATTATCTGGATATGCCCCGTGAGTCTCTAGTTCCATTTGTTCATGTATCTACTCCGGTGGGCGATACTAATATTGTGGACCGAGTATATCGGTCATGTGTGGTGACTATTGGGAGCCTGGAGACCAGAGTAGATCTCTTGTTGCTTAGTATGGTCGATATTGACGTGATTTTGGGTATGGACTGGTTGTCTCCATGTCGTGCAGTTCTAGATTGTCACGCAAAGACCGTGATGTTGGCGATGCCGGGGTTGCCGAGTGTTGAGTGGAGCGGTTCTATAGACTATGTTCCCAGTAAAGTGATTTCATACTTGAAGGCTTAGCGGATGGTTGAGAAGGGTTGTCTATCTTATCTGGCCATTATGAGGGATGTTAGTGCAGAGACCCCTGCTATTGATTCTGTTCCGGTGGTGCGAGACTTTCCGGATGTGTTTCCTGCAGACCTGCCGGGCATGCCGCCTAACAGGGATATTGATTTCGGTATTGATATGGTGCCCATTTCTATTCCATCGTATCGTATGGCACCGGCTGAGTTGAAGGAATTGAAGGAGCATCTCCAGGAACTCCTTGATAAGTGGTTTATTCGGCCTAGTGTGTCACCTTGGGGTGCACCAATTCTATTTGTAAAGAAGAAGTATGGTACTCTAAGAATGTGCATTGATTACAAGCAGTTGAACAAAGTCACAATCAAGTACAAGTATCCTTTGTTGCGTATTGATGATCTATTTTACCTGCAACAGGGAGCGAGGGTGTTCTCTAAGATTGATTTGCAGTCAGGATATTACCAGTTGAAGATTCGGGACTCAGATATTCTTAAGACAGCTTTCAGGACTCGTTATGGTCATTATGAGTTCCTTGGGATGTCATTTAGACTGACCAACACCCCAGCAGCTTTTATGCATCTGATGAACAGTGTGTTTCAGCCTTATCTTGACTCGTTCGTTATTGTATTTATTGATGATATCCTGGTGTACTCTCGTAGCTATGAAGAGCATGCCCAGCATTTGCAGATTGTGTTGCATCGATTGTGGGAGGAAAAGCTTTATGCAAAGTTCTCCAAGTGTGAGTTTTAGCTCAGTTCAGTGGTGTTCTTGGGGAACGTGGTGTCCAGTGAGGGTATTCAGGTAGATCCGAAGAAGATAGAGGTAGTTCAGAGTTGGCTCAGACCGTCCTTAGCCACGGAGATTCGGAGTTTTTTTAGTTTGGCTAGTTATTAACGTCGTTTTGTAGAGGGTTTCTCATCTATCGCATCGCCCTTGACCAAATTGACCCAAAAGGGTGCTCCTTTCAGGTGGTCGAACGAGTGCGAGGAGAGCTTTTAGAAGCTCAAGATTGCTTTGACCACGGCTCCTGTTCTAGTTCTACCATCAGCTTCTGGTTCATATACACTGTATTGTGATGCTTCTCGGATCGATATTGGGTGTGTTCTGATGCAGGAGTGCAGAGTAATTGCTTATGCTTTGTGCCAGTTGAAGCCCCATGAAAAGAACTATCTTGTCCACGACTTTGAGTTAGCAGCTATTGTTCATGCCTTGAAGATTTGGCGGCACTATTTGTACGGCATCCATTGTGAGATTTACACTGCTCACCAGAGTTTGCAGCATCTGTTCAAATAGAAGAATCTTAACTTGGGTCAGCGGAGGAGGTTGGAGCTTCTTAAGGACTATGATATCATCATTTTGTACCATCCCGGGAAGGCCAATGTGGTAGCCGATGCCTCGAGTCGCCGGGCTGAGAGTTTGGGGAGCTTAGCATATCTTCCAGGAGCACAGAGGCCATTGGCATTGGATGTTCAGGCTTTAGCCAGCCAGTTTGTTAGATTGGATGTTTCTGAGTCGAGTTGAGTATTGGCTTGTGTGGTATCTCAGTCTTCTCTTAATGATCGTATCAGGGAGCGTCAGTATGATGACCCCCACCTACTTGTCCTTAAGGACACGGTCCATCACGGTGATGCTAAGAAGGTCACTATTGGGGGTGATGATGCATTGAGGATGCAGGGCAGGCTCTGTGTGCCCAATGTAGATGGTTTGCGTGAGTTGATTCTCCAGGAGGCTCACAGTTCGCGGTATTCTATTCATCCGGGTGCCACAAAGATGTATCAGGACTTGAGACAGCATTACTGGTGGAGGAGAATGAAGAAGGACATAGTGGAGTATGTTGCTCGGTGTCTAAATTGCCAGCAGGTAAAGTGTGAGCATAAGCGACCGGGTGGGTTGCTTCAGAAATTAGAGATTCCGGAGTAGAAATGTGAGCGGATCACTATGGATTTCATTGTTGGGCTTCCACGGACTCAGCGGAAGTTTGATGCAGTTTGGGTGATTGTGGACAGGCTCACCAAGTCAGCTCATTTCATTCCTATGATGACTACCTATTCCTCCGAGCAGTTGGCTCGAGTGTATATCTGCGTGATCGTTAGTCTTCATGGCGTACCAGTATCTATCATCTCTGATCGGGGCATGCAGTTTACATCACTGTTCTGGAGGGCCGTGCAGTATGAGTTGGGAACTCGAGTGAAGTTGAACACAACATTTCAACCTCAGATGGACGGACAGTCCGAATGCACTATTCAGATATTAGAGGATATGCTTCGTGCGTGCATAATGCATTTTGGAGGTTCTTGGGATCAGTTCTTGCCACTGGCGGAGTTTGCCTACAACAACAGTTATCAGTCGAGCATCCAGATGGCACCGTATGAGGCTCTGTATGGTAGGTGGTTGTCACGACCCAAAAATCCTAACCTATCGTGATGGCACTTATCTCAGTACTAGGCAAGCCGACAACATCAATAACCCACGATTTCCTTTAAATTTAAAAACGTAACGTTTAATACAATACCAAAAATCTAGCAATTTTCGATACAACACTCCCAAAACCTGGTGTAATTGAGTATATGAGAATCTAATATGAATACAAGTCTGAAACATATAGTCTATAATAGTCTGAGACCAAATACAGTGAACAAAGAGACAGAGAAGGAGAAATAAGGTCTGCGGAACACGGCAGCTACCTCAAAATCTCCTGAAATTCAACCGCGCAAAAGGATCAACACCCGCTATGTTCGAGAACACCTCGATTTGCACACGAAGTGTAGGGTGTATTATGAGTACAACCAACTCAGCAAGTAACAATAATAAATAAGGAACTGAAGGTAGTATCGAGCTACACAGTTATGGTTCATTCCCAGTAATTCCAGCAAAAGAATAGACATGCTATCAAATCTGGTAGTTTAATGTCAAATCAACTTTTATACAGTTCCTGTTCATGTAATCCGTATATCAACAATCATTCAGAGATTTCACAACAATGACAGATAGCAACTAAGTGGAACAAAAAATGAAAATCAAGTACAACCTTTTAGGATAACAATCACTCATTGGGCTCCCAGCCCTCATCACTCCCTGGGCTCCCAGCCCTTATCACTCACTCTCAATGGGTACCCGCGCTCACTGGGGGTGTACAGACTCATGAGGGGCTCCTAAAACCCAAGCGCTATAAGCACGGACAACTCACGTGCCATAATATAAATGTCTGGATCCGCACGGCCAACTCACGTGCTGCACGGCCAACTCACGTGCAGTAATAATATAAGGATCCGTATGACACACTCACGTGCTGCACGGCCAACTCACGTGCAATAATAAGCCAATAATGCCTGCTGCAGGCGGGCAGCTCCGATCCATAATATATCCTCACAATCAGGCCCTCGGCCTCCTTCAGTCATAAATCTCTACAGTCTCTCGGGCTCTCAATAATCATGAAATCAGCCCAAACAACAATGATATGATGTATCAATAATAATAACAGAGACTGAGATAAAATGTGCAAGTAAAAATTGAGACTAAGCAAATATAGCATTTAGCAGGAAATTCAACATGAACACGACTTCTGTGGGTCCCAACAGTACCATCACATCGCCCAAGCATGATTTCTAACATGATTTACAGTCAAAGTTTATCAACACATAGAGGGCATATAGCTAACAACAAATTATTCAGCTTTACAGTTTCCCGGGACGGACCAAGTCACAATCCCCTCGGTGCACGCCCACACGCTCATCACCTAGCATGTGTGTCACCTCCAAAATAATCATATGATACCCAAATCTAGGGTTTCATACCCTCAGGACCATATTTAAAACTTTTACTTACCTCAACCCGTGTAATTATTTATTCCGCTATGCCCTTGCCACAAGAATTGGTCTCCGAAAGCCTCGTATCTAGCCATAATTAATTTGATTCATTCAATACAAATTATTGTAATTAATTCCATAAGGAAATACTAATTTTTCCAATAAAATCCGAAATTAACTCAAAAATTGCCCGTAGGGCCCACGTCTTGGAACCCGACAAAAGTTACAGAATATGAACCCCATCCAACCATGAGTCCAACCATATAAATTGCACAAAAATCCGACATTAACTCGACCCTCAAATCTTCAATTAAAGTCTATGAAGAGTTTTACCATTTTCAACCCAATCCATACCCATTTGAACTTAACAATCCTTCCACAACCTTATTGGTATGTATACATAATACTCTTACACCCAAGAAGCATACTATTAATCACCCATCTTCACTTCAAACCCGAAATTGAAGAATTGAAGAAAGAAATTCTTACCTCTTTGAAGCCCTAGCAAGATCCCTGTTAAATCTTCAAACCTTGAATAAGAATTGATGGATAAATGACTAAGTCTTCACTTTCTCTCTCTAAAATGCTCTCACCTTTCTCTAAAATATCAGATGAAAACCCTTCAAAATGACCCCCAATTGTGTTTTATATGAATGGGGTCGGGTTTATAAAACCAGAAAAATTAAGCCCCGAAACACAATATGTGGTCGCATATGCGACCGCATAACACTTCTGCGGCTCGCAAAATGACCGCGAAATGTGGCCTTCGGAACTGGGCAAGGCTGCCTCAGTATGCGGTCATTATGCGGTCCGCAGACCTGTTCTGCAGTCGCATAATGCACCGCATAACTTATCTGCGGCCGCATAATGTTCCGCGAATTATCCTCCACACTTGCCCCTCTCCTGATCCACTCTATGGCCATTATGCAGTCCGCAGAGTGATTCTGCGACCGCATAGTGGTGGCATAAATGACCCTTTTTTCCGGCAAAAGTTTTCCTTCACACATCGGTGCATTGTTCAACCCAAAAAGTCCGAGCCGCGGCTTGCCAGCTCGCCGCGAGAAATTTCTATAATCTTTATACTAATTGATCTACCTCAGTACCACAAAACCTTAATTTCCTTAGCAAATTTTCTTCTAGGTCATTATACATGAGTCAATATCTGGTCAACTATTTTAACTTAAGCTTCCAACATAAAAATTCATTCTTCCAAGCTAACTCTGAAATACCTTAAAACCAAAATCGATAATTCACACAAGTCATAATACCTCGTAGGAAGTTATTCAAAACTTCAAATAATTGAAAGGAGCGTAAATGCTCAAAACGATCGGTCGGGTCGTTACAATCTCCCCCACTTAAACATACTTTCATCCTCGAACGTGCCAAGAGTTGTTCTTAACCTTCAAATCTCTATTCCACCTTACCATGCACATACCCGGGGTGATCCCACGCCACCCTATTCCGTGTATATTGTATAGGCATGACAACACAACATAAATAAATAAAATAAAATAAAATAAAATAAAAATCATAACTTCAACCTTAGCCCATAAACCTTGGAATTCAATTTCCAACATTCAGAATTTCGTTTCAAGATCTGAATCTCACATCAACATGCTGCATGAGTCTGAACAAGCTGTATTAAGCTATAACCATAACCCCAGATATAATCACTTAACATACTACACAACTCGCATGCTCGCAATACCATTTTCTATTATATTAACTACTCCAAAGTAACCAGGTAATAGTATTAAACCCCATATCAAACAAAACCTCATTCTAAAACTTTCGCACAATGCTAATAATGAAAGAAACATGCAGAATATCAATACCCCTTATCAGATCAATAAGTAATGGAGCTCTCTCACCCCAACCAGAACCATAATTACTTTCTAAGCCGAATTTTAATATTATCCTCCCGAAAATACCGTTTCAAACCTGATAGTACTCATTCTAGGTCCAATGAACTTGTATTATTAAACACAACTATCCCACGGACACGCCGCATCAATATAACTCCAGCCACCACTGCGCAATCCGTGTACCCAAATATGGGAGATGTCTCCAGGAAGAGAACCATATTGCAAGTTCAACAAGCACCACCACAACCACAATATTACAACCAACTCCTCAAATTTCATGAAGAGGATAACCATAGGTGCATGTACACAATTCCTCAAATACGCTGCTCATGTAATTTTTATCGTAGAGGAAGGAAATTAATGAATCATATAAATTATCATAGAAATAAAATTCCCACACACGGCACGGACGACTCACGTGCCAATAATATGAATCGCCCAGCATGGTCACAGGCCTCCAGTCCTAGCATATCATACAGGAGCAATTAAACAATTACACTTGTATATGATAATGAAATAAGATTCTCATGCTCTTGGACTGGTATAAATAACATGCCATAGTTTAAGCATGTGCAAAGTCTGCTATCACACTTCAAATCAGCAATTTAATGCAGAAATAGTAACTACCCCATTTATTCAGGGGAATTAGCCTCTTTGTAACCTCAAATGTAGCCCAGATTGTTTTCAACAAAGGTACGAACATGAGAAACATTATAGCTTTACGCTTAACAGTCAACTTTAGGCATATCATAGCCTAAACATTCTTTCGAGTATGAATACTTGCCCTGTTTCTTGCACATTGTCTCAAACCTCACATATATGCACACTTATAGCGCGCAGCTATTACAAATAATTAACGCAACTAGTGCCTCCACAGAGTTAAAATAAAATACTCACCTCAAACAGGCCGCAACCCGAAATAATATACTTCTGAGAACTCCTAGTATCCTAGTTTCTCAAACACATGAATCACTGTAACGGATCCCAACTCCAGCACTAGAATAACTAACACACCTTTCATTCACGATCTTCCCTTAAGGAATACTTTCATAATTCTTCCGTACCTCCTAGCAACAATTTGAATATCAACAATCTTTCAACCGGGTGAGTACTGCAATACCAATAAACATCCGTAAGTCAAAACACAATGGCCCTTTTGAAATGCGCACCCTTCTCAGGGATTACCGACCAGTTATAACATTCATCTAATTATCTATAATTGACCATTCTGTCCAAAATTCGTGATCTTCCTTTCAAGAATGAACTTTCACCTTGTACATGTAAATCCTAATCCCGCACAACACACCACATCTATTATGCCATCATATGACAAGCACAAGAACCCCATTATTAACTCTGAGTCACCAGCAAATTACATACCCGGTTAGTTAGAAAACATTCCTCTTTCTTACTTCTAGGAGGGAATCATAATACACAATACATTTCCTACACCAGTAGAAAATATCTGGTTCAAACCATGGTAGAAACAATCAAGAACACTTTAAAATTTGTTTGTACATAACCAATCTATCAAAACTGAATTCCTCTAACTCGACCAAGCCACGTAGGTTACCAAACCCAAGAATATTGCTACCAAAACATCTGTAGAGTCTCACCACATCATAATTACCCCCAAAAGAGTCGAACATGCCATTACCATACTGGTCTAGCTTATTACCCGGTGGTCCTATTTACTTGAGTTTCTTCTGAATTATCCTCAAGTTGATACTTCTCCTTATCAGAACTCCATGATCCTTACCCAAAGCTCACTACCAGACGTCCTAACATAAAATTGCTTCGCCCTAATACCCATAAGTTCCTATATTCTTCTTAAGCACCTCCATAAATACCCCAACCGTAACACTCACTCTGAAAATAACTTATGCGAATTTAAAATTGTTCCTCTTTCCTTTCTTATAATGAAATGTAGAATCTTTAGTCAAACAGAATTACTGCACGTCCTGATACCATCCAATGTAAGTAATTGATTCTAGTGATATACAAGTTCGAAATTTTTTAATTTCCACATATACGTTTTGAATCCATTAGAACCCTTTTGAGAGTCATCCACTCTGCTCAAATCTAAGTTACTCTACCCCAAACGGGCCGAACGACATGTGCTTCTTTAGCACAATCAACACTCAAATAAGTAACCCTGCCTTATCACGACCAATCATTCATACTTCGTGTGCACTACATCCTTTAAAATAACATCATGTTTTCATAAAGTGCAATGTAACCAGTATCTAGGAATTTACTTACCTGGGCCATCCTCGATCTCCACCTCTGTAAGTCATAACTAACCCACAAGTATGCCTCAACCAAAACTAAAATTTAACATATATCTATGAAATTGAATTGTCAATTGCAGACTCCCCCACTTGGCTCAAAGCCATAGAACAAAACACTCGATAACTCATAATACCCATACTTCATTACTGCCATAATACTGCAGTTAGTTCAACAAAAATGCTTCTCAAGCTTATGCAACATCTACCATAAAAATACCCAAATCATCTGTTAAGTTCGCATCATTCCCTTGACACTCAAGTCAACTTTCTCAGCCATATTCAAATTCAAATCTCCACACATACACCCTGTTGGCAGAAAAGAAACACTCCACTCACATATAAGAAACATACCTATATAGATTACTCAGCAGGGGATAACCCACCCGCTTAGCCTCAAATTGAATTTTTTTTTTATACCCTTTCGCAGTCACAATTTCTACGCAATCACTTAATCTTTCAAAGTCCAAACTTATTGACAAGTCATGAGAATTTAGAGATCCTTCAAAACATTCATACTCGAGACTTCACGTTACATCAAATCGAAAATCAAGCACTCAATGACCTATCATTTACATTTCAAGGAAACACTCCTCGTTATGTTCAAATCGACTTAACACATCCCGCGGTCACATCATACCCATCACACCGCCATTCCACCGCTCATCGAGCCACAAATTCCACTGTAGGGTTATTACCGGACATATGAGACCAATTGTACAAGTTACATCTGAAGCTATCGAGCCTTAGCTTCAGTCTAAATCTGGCCTCAAGTCCTCCAGACTGGCCCATCACCAAAACACGGAATACACATCTCAAACATCGTTCATGGATTCACAAGCCGGCGATGCACAGCCGATACTGACCGCCCATGTGCGCATACGAATGCGTGGAAGAAATTCAAAGAGTTATATTTCAAGCTAAATCAATTCCGCATGATAGAATACAAGAAAGTGAAATTTTCCTAAGGGTCCGGCCGCCTCTCAAAGATAAGTACACACGTCTCCGTATCGATCCGCAAGACTCTACTAAACCTGCTCATGACTCGTGAGACCTACGTAACCTAGAGCTCTGATACCAATTTGTCATGACCCAAAAATTCTAACCTATCGTGATGGCGCCTATCTCAGTACTATGCAAGCTGACAATATCAATAACCCATAATTTCCTTTAAATTTTAAAACGTAACGTTTAATACAATACCAAAAATCTAGCAATTTTCGATACAACACTCCCAAAACCTGGTGTAATTGAGTATATGAGAATCTAATATGAATACAAGTCTGGAAAATATAGTCTATAATAGTCTGAGACCAAATACAGTGAACAAAGAGACAGAGAAGGAGAAATAAGGTCTGCGGAACACGGCAGCTACCTCAAAATCTCCTGAAATTCAACTGCGCAAAAGGATCAACACCTGCTATGTCTGAGAATACCTCGATCTGCACATGAAGTGCAGGGTGTATTATGAGTACAACCAACTCAGCAAGTTACAATAATAAATAAGGAACTGAAGGTAGTAATGAGCTACACAGTTATGGTTCATTCCCAGTAATTCCAGCAAAAGAATAGACATGCTATCAAATCTTGCAGTTTAATGTCAAATCAATTTTTATACAGTTCCTGTTCATGTAATCCGTATATCAACAATCTTTCAGAGATTTCACAACAATGATAGATAGCAACTAAGTGCAACAACAAATGGAAATAAAGTACAACCTCTTAGGACAACAATCACTTACTAGGCTCCCAGCCCTCATCACTCCCTGGGCTCCTAGCCCTCATCACTCACTCTCAATGGGTACCCGTGCTCACTGGGCATGTACAGAGTCATGACGGGCTCCTACAACCCAAGCGTTATAAGCACGGACAACTCACATGCTGCCTGGACAACTCACATTCCATAATATAAATGTCTAGATCCATACGGCCAACTCACGTGCTGCACGGCCAACTCACGTGCAATAATAATATAAGGATCCGCATGGCCAACTCACGCGCAATAAGAAGCCAATAAGGCCTGCTGCAGGCGGGCCGCCCCGATATATAATATATCCTCACAATCAGGCCCTCGGCCTCCCTCAGTCATAAATCTCTCCAGTCTCTCGGGCTCTCAATAATCATGAAATCAGCACAAACAACAATGATATGATATATCAATAATAATAACAGAGACTGAGATAAAATGTGCAAGTAAAAATTGAGACTGAGCAAATATAGCATTTAGCAGGCAATTTAATATGTACACGACCTCTGTGGGTACCAATAGTACCATCACATAGCCTAAGCATGATTTCTAACATGATTTACAGTCATATTTTATCAACACATAGAGGGCATATAGCTAACAACAAATTATTCAACTTTACACTTTCTTGGGACGGACCAAGTCACAATCCCCTCGGTGCACGCCCACACGCTCGTCACCTAGCATGTGCGTCACCTACAAAATAATCACATGATACCAAAATCTAGGGTTTCATACCTTCAGGACCATATTTAAAACTATTACTTACCTCAACCCGTGCAATTATTTATTCCGCTATGCCCTTTCCACAAGAATTGGTCTCCGAAAGCCTCGTATCTAGCCACAATTAATTCGATTCAGTCAATACAAATTATTGTAATTAATTCCATAAGGAAATACTAATTTTTCCAAAATAATCCGAAATTAACTCAAAACTCGCACGTAGGTCCCACGTCTCGGAACCCGACAAAAATTACAGAATATGAACGCCCATCTAACCACGAGTCCAACCATATAAATTGCACAAATATCCGACATCAACTCGACCCTCAAATCTTCAATTAAAGTCTATGAAGATTTCTACCATTTTCAACCAAATCCTTACCCATTTGAACTTAACAATCCTTCCACAACCTTATTGGTATGTATACATAATACTCTTACACCCAGGAATCATACTATTAATCACCCATCTTTACTCCAAACCCGAAATTAAAGAATTGAGGAAAGAAATTCTTACCTCTTTGAAGCCCTAGCAAGATCCCTATGAAATCTTTAAACCTTAAACAAGAATTGATGGATAAATGACTAAGTCTTCACTTTCTCACTCTAAAATGCTCTCACCTCTCTCTAAAATATCAGATGAAAACCCTTCAAAATGACCCCCAATAGTGTTTTATAAGAATGGGGTCGGATTTGTAAAACAATAAAAATTAAGCCCCGAAACACACTATGCGGTCGCATATGCGACCACATAACGCTTCTGCGGCTTGCAAAATGGCCGTGAAATGTGGCCTCCGGAACTGGGCAAGGCTGCCTCAGTATGCGGTCATTATGCGGTCCGCAGACTTGTTCTGCGGTCGCATAATGTGCCGCATAACTAATCAGCGGCTGCATAATGCACCGCGAATTATCCTCCACACTTGCCCCTCTCCTGATCCACTCTGCGACCATTATGCAGTCCGCAGAGTGATTATGCAACCACATAGTGGTCACATAAATGACCCTTTTTCCAGCAAAAGTTTTCCTTTGCACATCAGTGCATTGTACGACCCAAAAAGTCCGAGCCGCAGCTTACCAGCTCGCCGTGATAAATTTCTATAATCTTTATACTAATTGATCTAACTCGGCACCACAAAACCTTAATTTTCTTAGCAAAATTTCTTCGGGGTCGTTACACATGAGTCAATATCTGGTCAACTATTTCAACTTAAGCTTCCAACATGAAAATTCATTCTTCCGATCTAACTCTAAAATACCTTAAAACCAAAACCAATAATTCACACAAGTCATAATACCTCGTAGAAAGTTAATCAAAACTTCAAATAATTGAAAGGAGCGTAAATACTCAAAATGACTGGTCAGATCGTTACAGCAGTGTAGGTCTCCAGTGGGTTGGTTCGAGCCGGGCGAGGCTAGATTATTGGGTACAAACTTGGTTCAGGATGCTCTGGAGAAGGTTAAGGTTATTCAAAATAGATTGCGCACATCCCAGTCCAGACAGAAGAGTTATGCGGATTGGAGGTTCGCGATGTTGCATTCATGATTGGAGAGCAGGTCCTGCTCCGGCTGTCACCCATAAAGGGTATTATGAGGTTCGAAAAGAAGGGCAAGCTGAGCCCGAGGTTTATCAACCCATTTGAGATGTTACGACGTGTTGGGGAGGCTGCCTATGATCTTGCCTTGCCTCCCAATCTAGCAGGAGTTCATCCAATATTCTATGTTTCTATGCTCCGAAAGTATCACGGTGATCCGTCTCACGTGTTGGATTTCAGCTCAGTCCAGTTGGACAAAGATCTATCTTATGTTGAGGAGCCGATGGCGATCTTGGATAGGCAGGTTCAAAAGCTGAGGTCGAAGAAGATTGCTTCTGTGAAGGTTCAGTGGAGGGGTCAGCCGGTCGAGGAGGCGACTTGGAAAACCGAGCAAGATATGCGCAACAGTTATCCTCATCTTTTCACCACTTCAAATATGTCTCTATACTCATTCGAGGACGAATATTTATTTAAGAGGGGGAGGATGTAACGACCCGGCGGATCCTTTCTAGAGTTGTAACCCCGTTCCCCTTTTCTGCTCATTTTTGTGCTTCACTATTTTTTTATGACTTACCGGGTTAGTAGGTTCAGGTCCGGAGTAAATTCAGAGTGAATTGAGACACTTAGTCTCTTAAGTGAAATCTTAAGTTGGAAAAGTCGACTGGATATCAACTTATGTGTAAAGAACCTCGTATTGAATATTTGATGGTTATGTTAGCTCCATTGGGTGATTCTGGACTTAAGAGCGTATCCGGATTGTGATTTGGAGGTCGGGAGTAGAATTAGACTTGAAATGGCAAAAATTAGAATTTGGTAAAGTTGACAGGGAGTGGACTTTTTGATATTTGGGTCGGATTGGATTTTTGAAAGTTGGAGTAGGTTCGTGGTGTCATTTATGACTTGTGTGCAAAATTTGAGGTCAAATAGACGTGATTTGATAGGTTTCGACGTCGTTTGTAGAATTTGGAAATTTAAAAGTTCGTTTGGCTTGAATCCGTATGAAATTCATGTTTTTGATGTTGGTTGAGGTGATTTGAGAGTTCGACTAAGTTCGTATTGGGTTATAAGACTTGTTGGTATGTTTGGTTTAGGTCCCGGGGGCTTCGGGTTGATTTTCGGTGGTTAACGGACATGGAGTTTGATTTGAGAAGCAACTGAAGTTTTGCTGCTGCTGGTGTAATCTCACCGCGGAGTGGGAACTGCAGGTGCGAGTCCGCAGAAGCGGGACAAGAGCCGCAGAAGCGGCCAAGGGAGAGGTAGCAGAGATCGTAGTGCGAAGATCCTCCTACACCTGCGTGGTCACAGAAGCGGGCAGAAGAGCACAGATGCGGCTGGTTTCGCAGGTGCGATGGCAGTTTCTGCACCTGGGATGTACGCAAATGCGGTCCCGCGCTCGCAGAAGCGGGGGAAGTTGGTTAAGTGGACTCTACAAAAGCGAAGATTTAACCGCATAAGCGGTTCTGCAGGTGCGGATAAGTGGCCGCAGGTGCGAAAGGCCTGGGCAGAATGTTTAAAAATGAGAGTTCGCTATTTTTGCTTCATTTCAACATTTTGAACTCCGCCTTAGGCGATTTTGGAGAGAGTTTTCGAGGGGATTCTTGTGGTAAGCTTCTTGTACTCGTTTTTGGTCAATAATCTTATGTTCCCACTGATTTATAGTTGGTGAGTTTTTGAGGTGAAATTTGGGGGTTTGAGGTTAGGGATTTGGAGAGTAAATTTTGGGGAATTGAATGGCCATTGGATGTCGGATTTTGATAAATTTGGTATGGCTAGACTCGTGAGTGAATGAGCTTTCGGGTTTCGTGAATTTTGTCAGATTTCGAGACGCGGGCCCGAGGGCCGCGTTTGGACTAATTTTGAATTTTGGCTTAAAATTCATATTTTTCTTATGGAATTAATTCCTTTAAACATATTGATTTATTGTATTGCTTGTGGCTAGATTCGGGATGTTTGGAGGTCGATTTGCGAGGCAAGGGCATTTTGGAGTAGAGTTTTGGCTCGAGTTGAGGTAAGTAACAGTTTTAAATTTTGTCCTGAGGGTGTGAAACTCCGGATTTTGTTGTTATATGATTGTTTGGTGGTGACGCATATGTTGGATGACGGGCGTGTGGGCGTACAACGTAGGAATTGTGACTTGGTCCATTCCGTGGAACTAAAAAGTTGAATAACATGTTGTTAGCTATATGCTCTCTCTGTGTTATAGAAATTTGACTGCAGATCATGTTAGGAGTCATGCTTAGGCTATATGAGTACATTGTTGGGGAACCGCAGAGGTCGTGTACTCGTTGAATTAATTGCTAATTGTTGTTTTTTACTCAGTCACAGTTTACTTGTGTATCATATCTCAGTCTCTTCTTGTTCTTGCTGATACATTATATTATCTTTGCTTGGGCTAGTTTTTATGATTTCTGAGAGCCCGAGAGACTGGAGAGGTTGGTGACTGAGTTAGGGCCTGAGTGTCGAGTTGTGAGCTATATGCAAGTATATATGGATCGGGTTGCACATCGTAACGAGCCTTAGGGTTGTATATATGGATCGGGTTGCACGCCGCGACGAGTCTTAGAGCTGTATATATGGATCTGGTTGCATGCCGCAACGAGCCTTAGAGTTGTAAATATGGATCGGGTTGCACGCCGCAACGAGCCTTAGGGTTGTATATATGGATCGGGTTGCATGCCGCAACGAGCCTTATGGCTATTTATATGGGATCGGGTTGCACGCCGCAGCGATATAGAGCTTGGGTTGAAGGAGCCCCTCCGGAGACTGTACACCCCCAGTGAGTGCAAATACCTATTGAGTGGGAGTGTTGAGAGCTGAGAGCCGAGTGATTGAGTTATTGACAAAGGCTGAGTGATTGTTGTCGTGAGAGGCTGTACTTGTTTTTATTTGTTGTTGCACTTAGGTGTTATATGTCACTATTTTGAAACTCCTGAAAGACATTGTATCCGGTTTTACTTGAACTTGGTAATGTATAAACTGATTTGACTTAAATTGCCGGATTTGAAAGAATGTCTACTTTATTGCTGAGAATACTGAAAACAAAGTTAAATTGTATAGCTCGTCACTATCTTTCAATTCCTTATTTATTATTGTTACTTACTGATTTGGTTGTACTTACGCTACACCCTGCACTTCGTGTGCAGATCCCAGAGTTTTTGGACGCAGAGAGTGTTGATATTTTGCGTAGCTGGCTGTTGGAGATACCGAGGTAGCTGTCTGGCATTCGTAGTCCTTGTTTCTCGTTCCTTGTACTTTCTTTCTTTGTATTTGGATCCAAACTGTTACAGCTATTTCATTTCTATACTGATTATGTATAGATGCTCATGGCTTAGTGACACCCCGATATTGGGAGCTATTTCCGCATTTGTGTTGCTTTGGGTTTTACCCCCTTGTTTATGAAAACTTTTCCTATTTCAAATGTCTTGAATTATTTGGAGTATTTGGAAATGACGGTTTGCCTAGTGCCGTCGATAGGCGCCATCACGACACGTTAGGATTTGGGTCGTGACAGGTAGCTTCCCCCTCACACGGTTAGATAGGAGACTTACCTTGCTCCGAAATTCCAATAACCGACTCCAATTCCCCTCTAACTCCTCAATTCAAAACCAAACGATCCGAAACTAGTCAATCAACATGCAAACCAATAAAAATATGCTCCCACACTCATAATTAATTAATTTATAACAATTTCCAACTTTGCTTGAAAAGTCAACAACGTCAACCCTCAGGCCCACATGTCCGGATTCCGTAAATTATTGAAGATAATCATTACCCATAATACCACGAACTCAAATATATAATCTATTCCCAATTCCATGTCTAATTTCGTGGTAAAAATCCAAAAATATCAAATTCTAGGTTTTCTCTTAAAATCCCACAATTTCCATAAATTTTCATGTTTAAATCTATATATAACCATGTATTTAACTTGAAATAGGTGAGAATCACTTACCTCATGTTAGATGATAAAAATGGCACTCCAAAATCGCCCCCAAGGCCGGCTCCAATGAGAGAAATGAAATGAAATGAGCCAAAACCCGATTTGGCTAGCGTATATTCTGCCCAGGCGATTTCTGCAACTGCAGAACTCCTTGCGCTTCTGCGGCTCCGCATCTGCAGAAGCGACCTCGCAGCTGCGGCTTCCACTAAGGTGCCGGCTTTCCGCTTCTGGGGACATTCAGTCGCAGATGCGCATCCGCTTCCGTGGAAGACACTCGCATCTACGGACTCCCCAGTTCGAGTAGCACTCTGCACTTGCGCGCCCATGGCCGCACCTGCGGCTCCGCAGGTGCGCTACAACATCCGCACTTGCGATCTTCCAGCCCAGACCAAATTCCACTTCTGTGCTCCTCTACCCGCATCTGCGAGCCTGCATGTGCGGTAAATTACTCGCACTTGCAAATCCAACCAGCCTCAATCCCAACCGCTTCTACGACCCCTGGGCCGATTCTGCGGTCTGGCACCTGTGGCCAAAACCTCCCAAGTACGATCAGACCAGAAGCCTTAAGCTTCATCAATTCTTTAATTCCACAACTCGATCTGATTTCAATCTGATTCGCACCTGTGGCCCCTGGAACCATATCCAACCATACCAACGCATCCTAAAACATGATACAAACTTAGTCAAAGCCTCAAATCACATCAAACAACATCAAAACAACGAATCGACGGTCAAAACATTTCTTTGAGCTTTCAAACATGCAAACTTCGCCGAACGTGTCCGAATTACACTTAAACATTCTGGAATGACGCCAAACTTTACGTGCAAGTCACAAATCATGATACGAACCTATTCCAAGGCTCGGAATCCCAAACGGAAATTGATAACACCAACATCCACTTCAAACCAAATGTAGGAGATTCAAAAACCTTCAAAATACCAACTTTCCAATAAGCGCCAAAATGCTCCCGGACCACCCGATACTCAACCCGAACATACGCCCAAGTCCAAAATCGTCATACGACCCTATTGGAACCTTCAAGTCCTGATTCCGATGTCAATTACTCAAAAGTCAAACCTCGGTCAACTCTTCCAGTTTAAAGCTTCCGAATTGAGAATTCTCTTTCCGAATCAACTCTGAACTTCTCGGACTTCAATTCCGACCACACGTACAAGTCATAAAATATGAAGTGAAGCTACTCAAGGCCTCAAAATGCCAAATGATGCGCTAGAGCTCAAAACGATCGGTCAGATCGTTACAGCGTCTTAATAATACTTAAACATTCTGGAATGACGCAAAACTTTACATACAAGTCATACATCATGATACGAACCTATTCCAAGGCTCAGAATCCCAAACGGACATACATAATGCTAAAGTCCACTTCATATCAAACTTAGAAATTTCTCAAATCTTCAAAATGTCAACTTTCCACAATAAGAGTTGAAATACTTCCGGACTACCCAATACTCAACCCCAACATACGCCCAAGTCCAAATCATCATACGAATCTATTGGAACCTTCAAATCCCGATCCCGAGGTCATTTTCTCTAATGTCAAACCTTTGTCAACCCTTCTAACTTAAAGCTTCCGAATTGAGAATTTTCCTTCCGAATAAACTCTGCACTTCTGAAAATTCAATTCCGACCACACGTACAAGTCATAAAACATGAAGTGAAAATACTCAAGACCTCAAACCACCGAATGATGCGATAAAGTTCAAAACGATCGGCCAGGTAGTTATAATGTTGGTCGTCGGCAACTTATACCAACAACAACAACAACAACAACAACCCAGTATAATCCCACTAGTAGGATCTGGGGAGGGTAGTGTGTACGCAGACCTTACCCCTACCCTGGGGTAGAGAGGCTGTTTCCAAATGACCCTCGGCATCCTTCCCTCCAAGAACTTCCCACCTTGCTCTTGGGGTGACTCGAACTCACAACCTCTTGATTGGAAGTGGAGGGTGCTTACCATCATAGCAACCCACCTTGTCTGAAAAATACCAGCAGTACGATTGATAAATATTTTAACAGAAAATTGCTAATATTTGTGGCTTCCTCTTGAAATTTCTGTTGGTACATTTACTAATTAAAATTCGGTTGCTATTACATTGTTATATTTTACTGATGGATAGAAAATACATTTGCAAATTTTACTGCTTAATTGGATAGAGAATAGTCAATTAGATTTTCATATTTGATTGTTTGTATAAAATTCCATTGATAATCATTCAATATCAGTGACAATAAAAATTCCATAAATAAACTTTACTAAAGGATACCTATTTTATTGGTCAATTAGTGGTTTGTTTTTCATATTTGTTAGGAAACAGTAGGTCATTTTACTGATAAGAAAAAACCCTTTGAAGTATCAAGTGATATAAAGAGTGGCTTAAGAAAAGAAGTAACTTTAACCTTGCTCATATATTTTGAGTTTAGAGAGAGAAGGTCCTCCTTCTCTCTAGTCCCCACCATCAACAACTAAATGTCCATCCCGTCACCCACTCCAGTACAATCTTCAATTCCTCCTAAACATCCAGATATGGTAAATACCAATACCACTACTGATCATTTAATCCCCCCAAACACACAATTACACAGCCCCTCGTCTTCTGTCAAAGATATACTCCTATTGAATACCCAAGAAAATCTTATATCAATTACGATGTCCAACACTTTTGCACCAATGGAAATAGGAAACACTAAGGAGCCTACTGCGCCTGAGATGGAGAAGCAAAGGAGACCTACGAGTTAACCTATCAGCAGAGGACCTTCAGTGGATCTACCATTTCTGGAGATACTCCTTAATAATAAAACTTCTTGGTAAAAGAATCCAACACCAATAACTCAAAAAAGGTGCAAGAAATGTGGAAAATCACAGAATCTTTTCCACTAATTGACTTAGGTGCAGACCACTTCATAGTCAAGATCAATTCAGAGGACAACATGGCACGAGCACTACAACATGGGCCATGGTTCATAAAAGGTTATTACCTATCAATACAGAGGTGGACTCCAAATTTTATAGCAAATGAGGCCAAACCACACATATCAGCAGTTTGGATTCGACTACCTCACCTCTCAACGGAATTCTACGATGGCCTAGTACTACAAAAGATTAGAAATAAAATTGGTAAGATTCTCAAGATTGACGCCTGCACATCTGCAACTGTTAGGGGGAGATATGCTCGACTTTGCATTGAAGATCCTATGGACACACCAGTCAAACCCTACATCCTCATTGGTGCACACAAACAGCTAATTCAATATGAAGGTGAACACTTCCTTTGTAAAAATTGTGGCAGGTTAGGTCACACCATTCTCCATTGCCCTTATACTAAATCACCAACTTCCCATATAGATTTAGTGGCATAGACCAATACAAAGGGTAACCAACAACCACAAACATTGGCTCTAGAAGAAGAGGAATGGAAAATTGTCTCTTTCTCGAGAAAACGAAATGTTTTACCATGAGGCATAGCTAATTCCAATCACGAGGCTGAAGATATTAATGTTAAAATATTTAATGTAGTAACAGGTAAGTACTTGAACACTCAAAAACATAAATATGTTAGCAGGGATTACTCACACAATAATCCTCAAATAATTACTCACACAATAATCCTCCCCAATCTACCAATCCCATTACTAACCATGTCAAGTTGCAATACTTTCCTCCTAAAGACATTCCTAGAGGCCCGGATTTACTCAAAACTGTGGACACTACAAACACAGCTAAAACTAATACTCAGCATATGTCTCAACTCAATGCATGCGAAAGCCACATGGCCAATGGTAATTCACAGATATCCCTAGGAATTCCACCAAAAGATCTTAGCAAATCCTCTACGTTATACCAAAACCTCTGCAAGCAAATAGACTCTACAAGTATTGATTTACTTATACCTAATACCATCACTCCTACTTCCAAAAACACCTCCAATATATATCAAGCACAACATCATGCTGAGGATTCCATTGTCACTAAGGAGAAGAAACAAACTCATCCAAATTTTGAGCCACCAACTCAACCAAATAATGGACAATCTTCCCATTCAAATACCAAATCCTACAATCTACTACACCTCCCCACCCACTCCACACAACCACCAACCTCTCTCCTGGATCGAAATAGTGCTCATAGGCCATGCAATCTCATTTAATATGGAGATCAATGGGCAGGAAACTATTCTGATCATTCAAAACTCCCAGTACCTAGCATAACTAGTCTCAGAGGGAATGCATCTGGCCATGAACAACTATGTCAATCAGATATGGATCAACAACATATTGCACCCACTAACCCCAAACCTCAATCCCAACCTAATCCAAGCCATGCATGTACATTGGAACCTCTCCCCACACTTCAACAACCAAGTACTACCACTACCACCACTCAACCTTCCATTCTTTCCACCGGAGAAACTTACCACTATCAACCCTATTTTGTTCCATGGGAAGATCAACCCCATCAACCCCATAACCCACCACAAGAAAAACATACCAGCTCCTATGCACGAGAATGCACCCCACAACGGGAACAACCAAGTACCAAACCGAGAGGTCGAGGCAGAAGAAATAGAACCACACCTCATCAAGCCGAGAGTGGAAGTTACAAGCCTAAGCGAGGTAAAAGTATTACTGTCCAGGGAGATGCAAGATAAGAAGTTCATCTTCAGTTGTCCAACGGCACTGTACAAGTGCTCCTTGAACATCAGGCCTCCCCAGGATCCGACTGTAGGGGAATATGCTGTGATCCTAGTACCTTGGCTAAGGCGAACCCTACCTCTCTCACCAGAGGTGGAGAGGAATATAACCAACCACCAAAACATACTGGTGAATAGACCTGCTAGGATGATCCTGTGGAATGTTCGTGGAGCGAATAATGAGAATTTTTGTAGGCACTTTTGTGACCTAGTTGACACTCACAGACCCTGCGTAATCACAGTACTTGAAACAAGAATGGTATCCCATACTGCACTTCTAAATGATCATGACTTCAC
Organism: Nicotiana otophora; assembly: GCA_000715115.1. Taxonomy (NCBI): domain Eukaryota; kingdom Viridiplantae; phylum Streptophyta; class Magnoliopsida; order Solanales; family Solanaceae; genus Nicotiana; species Nicotiana otophora. The sequence goes on from AWOL01S0009843.1 coordinate 240,324, forward strand.
TGAAATGATTGAAGTACCTGCATAAGAACAATCACGAGGGATGGTCATCCTTTGGAACAACAACTTTGTTAATGTCCACAACTTCACCCGAAGAGACCAAGCCATCCATGCAATGATTGAGGTAATTACCACTCGTAAAACTTGGATCTTTGGTTCTATCTATGCTATTACATGCATTAAAAATAGATATAATCTATGGAATAACCTTAAGGATATACATAATATTTACAAAGGGACCTGGATGGTGGGTGAAGATTTTAACGATATTCTTTTGGAAAAAGATAAGTTTGGTGGTAGACCCATTAATCTAAAGAGACCTTCCTTACTTTGGAAATATATTTGTGATTGGAAATTAATAGATATTGGCTTTAAAGGATACAAGTTCACTTGGTCCAACCATAGAAAGAGATTGAAGGGCCTTATTATGGAGCATCTAGATCGTGTTTTAGTTAATGAAAATTGGCTTGATTTCTTCCCTAATGCTTTCGTCACTCATCTCCCAAAAACATACTCTGACCATAACCCTCTACTCCTGAATCTCTCCAGTAACAGTATTAATTTAGTGCCCAAATCTTTTCGCCTAGAAATGTTTTGGTGTAATCATCCTTATTTTGTTAATGTCGTATACTCCAGTTGGACAAACAAGAACCTTATCACTGCCACAAACAACTTTCTAGATCAAGTAATTAGGCGGAAAGACACTACCTTTGGTGATATCTTTATGAAAAAAGGAGGATCCTAGCTAGGTTAAATGGACTTTAAACCTCTAATCATTATCACACGAGTGACTTCCTCAAAAACCTTGAAGATCACCTTCAAAAAGAGTATAATGGTATCCTCAAAATGGAAAAAGAATACTGGAAGATAAGATCTAGAATTGCTTGGACCAATGACGGAGACGCCAATACAAAAGTTTTTCATATTAGTGCCTCCAATCGACAAAGAAGGAATAAAATTATTTTTTTCAAAGATGATAATGGCAATTGGTTTGACAGTTAGGAGGCTATCATAGAGAACACCATAAATTTCTTTAAAGACCTTTTCACCACCTCCATGATAACTACTAATTGGAAACATATCATTAACAGCTCGACCAGTTTTGCTACTTTGAATCTCTTATCCTTGGATAAACCCCTTTCAGATGTGAAAATCACAAATGCCATCTACTCTATTAAACCATTCAAGGCTCCGGGTCCGGATGGCCTACACACTTTCTTCTTCTAGAAATATTGGCATATTGTAGGCCCCTCAGTCACCTCCTTTTGCCACAAAGTTTTCAAAGAATTCTCTATTCCCCCTCTCATAAACAACACCTACATCTGTCTAATCTCTAAAGTTCCCAACGCAAATAACCTTAAGAATTTTAGACCAATAGGTCTTTGCAACACTATCTATAAAATCATCTCCAAAATCATTGTCAATAGAATTAAACCATTCCTTGCTTCAATCATTAGCCCTTACCAAGCCAATTTCATGAAAAATAGAAGGGCCAGTGATAATGCTATCACCATCCAAGAACTTATCGGGTCCATTAATAACCAAAAAGGTAAGGTAGGCAACATTCTTATTAAAATTGATCTTGAAAAAGATTTGATTTGCTTGAATGGTCGTTCATATATCAAACCCTCCACCAGTTAAAATTTCCTCCAAATATTACCAAGCTAATCATGTCGTGCATCACCACGAGCAACATATCCATGTTGATTAATGGTAACAAGACTAGTTATTTCATTCCCAGTAGAGGTATCCGTCACGGCAGCCCAACTTCCCCCTACATTTTTATTTTTTGCATGGAAATGTTATCTAGCTATATAAATCATTTAGTGGACATCAATCTCTGGGACCCTATTAATGTAACGACTAAAGGACCCCATTTCTCACACTTGTTCTTCGCATATGACCTAACTCTAATGGGCAAGGTCAACAAAAAAAATGCAGCACTATTCTTAGTTGCATCACCAATTTCTGTGAACTTTCAGGTCAACAAATCAACCATTTGAAGTCAAAAATTTACTTCTCCTCCAACTGCTCAAAAGATGACATCTCCTACATATCTATCCAGTTAGAGATTAAAAGCACCAATAACTTTGAAAAATATTTGGGATTCCCCATTCATAATTACTGCCTTATAATAAAGGACTTTTATTACATCTTGGATAACATTCGCACCAGACTGGCCAACTGCAAAACTAACTGCATCAACATTGCTGGACGTACCACCCTGGCAATTTCTACCCTAGCCAGAATCACTAACTACATTATGCAATTTACCTTTTTACCTATCAAAATCTTGTAAAATATTGATAGAATTATTAGGAGTTTTATTTGGAGTACTACGGATAGCAAAAACAATTACATCTCCTTAGCTGGAACACTGTCACAACATAAATCCATAGGGGGTTAGGAGTTAAAAAAGCTAAATCCAAAAATAAAGTACTCCTAGCAAGCCTTGCTTGGCGCCTCTTAAACAACCCTCACTTCCCTTGGTCAAACCTTCTTATAACCAAATACATCAAAAAATTCCCAAGAGCAATTCCTTCATCTGGAAAAGCCTTAAGATTGGTTGGGAAATTTGCTCTAAAGGCATTGTCTGGACGGTAGGTAACAATTCACATTTTGATGTATGGACCTCACGATGGGTCCCAAATTGCCAACCCCTACGTGAACTCCTTTTGGGGTCCCCAAATAACTGCGATCTAAACCTTACGCTTAAAGACCTCTACTAGAATAACAATTGGTCTTTAAATAAAATTTCCTTTGACATTCCTCATATAGTAACCAACAAAAAACCCTGCAGATCTCATCTAGCGACAGCATCTGGAACCACACTACTAACGCTGCCCTTCGGGCATGCCTCCTATGCTTATCACTTACCTACGCTCTTGTAGTATGCCCCCTTCGGGTAATACAGTGTAATACGCGAAGAAGCTGAGCCATAACTCCTAATTCCATTATCATACCATCTAGTAACCTACCTGATAGAGTTTATTGGCTGGGAAACAAATGGTTCCTTCTCTACTAAGTCTTGCTACAAGCTGATTAACGAGTCTCGTGGTGATCAAGAGCATAATAACAAAAAATTTGACTGGATCTGGTCTTTACATTGTCCCAACAAAATAAAATTCTTTCTATGGCTATGCTACCATGATAGAATTCCATGCAGAAAGCACTTACAACACATAGGCATATATACAGATCCAACTTGCACGTGCTGTAGAAATGGAGAAGAAGATATCCAGCATATGTTTCTATGCTGCAGTATGGCCAGAAATATTTGGAACTCAATCCTACGCAAGCCTCCAGATAAAACTAGCATCAACCACAATAATCACTAACTTCTCTATCTAAGAAACCTCAACCCCTATGGCTTCAACTTAACCACAATGACCAGCATAATAAGCTGGGAGGATCTCTTCCCGTTCATTATATGGAACCTTTGGCTGAACAGGAACAAGAACAACATCAACAATACCTCACACCCTCTATCGGCCTCTTCTATAGTTAAACAAGCCCTCGAATATAAACTTTTCACTGACAGGGAGAACAACACTTCTAAAAATGTCCACATAAGTATCAGTTGGCATGCACCACCCAAAGGTTGGTACAAATTTAATGTCGATAGTGCTCTTCGAAGCGGCAAAACTGTCTCGGGAATTGGTGGGCTCATCAGAAATGATGACTCAAACTGGTCACTTGGATTCATAAAGTCAATTCATGCAGATTCTCCCATCCATGCAGAACTCCAAGGGCTCCATCAAGGATTAACCATTGCAGCAGACCACAACTTCACTCCATTAGAAATGGAAACGGACTCCACAGACGTAATACATTACCTCCAGAAGGGATACATAACTTACAACAATATTATTTTTGATTGTAGGTGGTTAATGGCCAAAATGGGGCAGGTGGTTCTCAGGCATAGACGCAGGGAAGGGAATGAAGCTGCTCACCTAATGGCAAGGGAAGGATCAAAACAGTCTACCATAAATAAACTTGTGTTTTGCTGTTCCTCCTCCTTTTGTCGAGTCTAGGATGCTGGAGGACAAAAGAGGGGTTGTTGTAGTACGAACTATATTATTTAATGTTTGTAAAAGTCTAGCTGAACTACGTAACATTGATGTCGTCCATGGTATCTGTGAAAGTAGCAATGCTACATGTAATAGTGCTACACTACTTTAGTTTATGAATAAAATGCCCGCTTCTCCAAAAAAAAAAAAAATTACCTTACATAAATCATTAAAAAGAAAGAAAAAAAATCAATATACTTTTACCACGTTTTTTCTCCCCAATCCTTTCATTAACAAGAGACACACTACGTATTATAATTTCAATTCTACATAACCAATAAAATACTACTACCAATGTATTAATGTTTACGTAGAACGGAAAATAGAAGTTAAAACTCACGGCTTTATATCTCATCCAAACTTAATCTTTATGAATAAATAAAAAAGCTGCAGTCCCTTTAAATATGGGTAAATAACCATAATAAATACTTTATGGTATATCGTTTAATTATTTTTCTAATATTTAGAAGTTTGAAATTAATTAAAATATTATGTGTTAAATTTTTCTTACTCGAACTATGCAGAAAGTCATACTATTTAGAACTTTGAAAACATTAAGAATTTACTTTATACAAATCTATGTTTAGGAGTTTAAAACTATATTGTTATATTTTTTTCTTATTTAAACTATGTAAAAAATTCAAAAACTTTAAAAATATTAAGAGTTTACTTATGTAAATCTTACATTTAAAAATATCCGGTCATTTGTTATGAAGGAAAATGTGCCCATAGTATTTTTATTGGTACTTATGTCTCTTGTGCGAACGAGTAGTTAATATTTGGATAACATTGTGAACACTTTTATGAGGACGAATTTTTTTCTTTGATGATGAGTAGTTTAATAACATAAAAAATCATCATTTGCAAGANGGTGTTTAAGATCACAATAACAAAAACTTTGATTGGATTTGGACTTTACATTGTCCTAACAAAATAAAAACATTTCTATGGCTATGCTACCATGATAGAATTCAATGCAGAAAGTACTTACAACACATAGGCATAAATATAGACCCAACTTGCACCTGATGTAGGAATGGAGAAGAAGATATCCAGCATATTTTTCTAGACTGCAGTATGACCAGAAGTTTTTGAAACTTAATCCTACACCAGCCTCCAGATAAAACTAGCATCAACCACATTAATCATTAGCTTCTCTCTCCAAGAAACTTCAACCCCCATGGCTTCACCTTCACTGCAATACCCAGCATAATAAGCTGGTAGGGCCTCTCCCCGTTCATTATATGGAACCTTTGGCTGAACAGGAACAAGAACAACATCAACAATACCTCCCATTCTTTATTTGTAACGACTCGACTGGTCACTTAGAGATCTAGCGTGCTGTCTAGAGGTTTGAGACCTTGATTAGCTTCACTTCATATTTTATGACTTGTGCATATGGTCGGAATTGAATCTGAGGAAGTTCGGAGCTGATTCGAAAAGAAAATTCTAAATTCGGAAGCTTTAAGCTGGAAGAATTTACTAAGGTTTGACTTTTGAGTAAACGACTTCGGAATCGGGATTTGAAGGTTCTAATAAGTTTGTATGATAATTTTGTACTTGGGTGTATATTCGGGTTGAGTATCGGGTGGTCCGGAAGCATCTTTGCGCTTATTGTAGAGAGTGGGCATTTTGAAAGTTTTATAATTTTATAAGTTTGGTTTGAAGTGAATTTTTATGTTATCGATATTTGTTTGGGGTTTCGAGCTTTGGAATAGGATTGTATCGTGATTTATGACTTGCACGCAAAATTTGGCGTCATTCCAGAATGCTTTGATATGGTTCGGACCCATTTGTCGAAGATTAAAAGTTTGAAAGTTTAAAAAAGGATTTCGATTGTCGATTTATAATTTCGATATTGTTTGGCGTGATTTGAGGCCTCAACTAAGTTTTTAATGTGTTTTAGGACGCTTTGGTATATTTGGTCAAGGTCCCAGGGGCCTCAGGTTTGATTCGGATTGAAATCGGAGTGAGAATTTGGCGTTATGCTAATTTCTGCTAGCAGTGCATCTGGTATAACCGCACCTGCGAGGTTTTGGCCGCAGGTGCAGAGCCGGAGATGTGGCCTAGAGGGTCGCAGAAGCGGTTCTTGATACTTTTTCTGAATCTGCGATGGCGCAGATACAGCTTCATGGAGAGCAGAAGCAGAGTGGAGCGCATGAGCGAGGGGATGTTTTCACCTACGATGTTGCAGGAGAGGGAACTTGTCCACAGGTGTGAAGGGGAGGCCTCCATTTTTTTCGCAGAAGCGGTTTTGGTGCTGCAGAAGCGGCCTTTGGCTTCGCAAATATGAAGGTCGCATGGGCAGAATGTATAAGTTAGCCAAATCGAGTTTTGGCTCATTTCACCTCTTTTCTCTAATTGGATTCGGCCTTGGGGGCGATTCTGGAGTGCAATTTTTGTCATCCTTCATGAGGCAAGTGATTCTTACTGTTGTGAGTTAAATACATGATCTACATGTGGATTTACACATGAAAAATTATAGTAATTGTGGAATATTTGAATAAACCTAAAAATTCGGTAATTTTGGATTTAGACCACGTTTTTGGAAATGGAATTAGGAATAAATTGTATATTTGAGTTCATGGTGTTATGGGTAATGAATGATTATCTTCGAAAATTTTCAGAATCCGGGCATGTGGGCCCGAGGGTTGACTTTATCGACTTTTCGAGCGTAGTGGGGAATTGTTATAAATTGATTAATTATGGGTAATATAGTATATATTTAGGGATTTGCACATTGCTTGACTAGTTTTGGATCGACGGGCATCAGTTTAAGGTGCTAGAGAGGCTTTGGAGCCGGTTACGGAACTTCGGAGCGAGTTAAGTCTCATGTCTATCCTAGTGAGGGGGAAACTACCCCTAGGTGATATTTATTGCTATGTGCAATTAGTTGTGGGTTGTACTTACGCATGAGGTAACGAGAGTCCATACGTAGCTCGATTCATGCTATGTCCGGGTCGACTTAGGTTACCGCCATGCTATAACTGTATTATTTGAGTTGTCCCTTGCCTATTAAATACCTTTATTCTACGTTACAACTTGAGACTAGATTTGTGTAGAGTTATAGACTTGAATTTGTAGAGATTTGAATGGCTTCATGATTAGCCACAGAATAATTATACGCCTCTTATGAATTTCTCCCGTGCTATGCGTTTTCCTCGAAAGGTTTTCCTTAAAATTTATATCTCACACATCTATTTGATGAGTGGGGTCAAGGACCCGTTAAATCTTCTTATTCTAATGGGATCGGGTCATTCGACTCGGCAGTATAGTAGATACATCTATGGTTCGTGTCATTCGACCCTCGACAATGCGTACATTATGATGGGATCGGGTCGTTCTCCTTGGCAGGATTATGTATCACACTCTCATGGGTGCGGGCCGTTTTCCTCGGCAATATAATAAATATATCTATGGTTTGTGTCGTTCGACCCTTGGCAGTGCACACAGTATGATGGGATCGGGCCGTACGCCTCGGTATTTCTCTAAAATACTCTTATGAAATCGTGCGTAATATTTGACAAAAAGCCAGTGTATCGATGAGTTTTCCGTATTCGAACTTTGACAACCTATCTGGTGAGGTCCATTATATATATACTCCGATTGAGGAGGTAACTACTAGCTGAGAGATTAAGTTTATTATTGCGAGGAAAATTGTACCACACATTTATACTTGTTATTTTGTTTATTTAATCTGACTTACATCTGTTTACTTCTATTGTATCTGTCTTATTGGACCACTAGTAAGTGTCGATGTCGACCCCTCGCTACTATTTCTCCGGGGTTAGGCTAGATACTTACTGGGTATGAGTTGATTTACGTACTCATGCTATACTTGTTGCACTTATTGTGCAGGTAGATATATGTCTGGTGGTCTTTTGGGCGCAAAGGCGTGGCTATTGTGGGGACTTTACCATGAGATGCATTCCATGTTACTATCTGCAGCCTGCAGAGTCTCCATCAGAGTTATTTATATTCTCCTGTCTAATTTGTATTCCAGACAGATGTTGTATTTTAGTTACTTCCTAGTTGATGCTCATGTATTCGTGACACCGGGTTTTGGGAATGCTTT